>JABFPN010001776.1:0-26418 GCA_022817305.1 Leptoteleia sp. ZL-2020 | reverse complement strand
AATTGAATACAATTTTCCCATGTCTAAAAAATATGCTGAATCAATTGCAAGCATCAAATCAGCATTTACAGAATAATAATTACAAAAACACTAACTCCGTGGCAGCAGACTTACTGCATCACCTTAAGCGTTTGATATGGAGCGCCACCAATTGGTATGATAAAAATAGCGATGTAAAAACAAAACTTGGTCGCGCAAATTCATGGTGTGTTTTGTCATTGTCATGTGTGCTCGTAACCGATAGGAAAAAGCTGTCGGGTTGAGTCAAGTTTACGTCGCTTGCAAAAGGTGGCCATAAAGCGAGGTAAACCTTGCAGCGAGCGGCCAGTTATTAAAATCGGATAGCTCCGGGCAACATTTACGAAAGTTCGCTTATGCTCGCGAATGTCTGCTGCACCACGGGTTCGTGTCTTGTTCACTTTTGTTCCGTTGCTCAAAACAATTCTCACCACCACCTTTTTTATTATATACATAAATTGACATTTTTACGTTGCTGAAATTCACTCAATAAGCGATTTATATTAAAGCCACTCATATCCGCTTCTATATAATCTAATTGTGTATAATTGTTTCCACACGGCCATCGGTTTTTATCCTTTACATTTTTTTATCTCAGCAACAGTAACTGTCAACTTCTCTTTTCATTACCATCGTTGATTTTCATCTATATTTCAAATTAACATTATTGCTCCATCATTTTGCAGCTTCGCTTATAACATGTGATTATTGACATATTTAAATGAACATTTTGATTAATTAATAGCCGAGGAATATATTTGTCAACTGTGTAATTAAAATGAAGGAGTAATCAAAGGTGAATTGAAATCAAACGAATTGCTCTTTGATTCTTGTATTTGTTTTTAAAAGTTACACACAATTGATTGCTTAAGATTTCAATTATGTAAATAATCCTTGTTTTGAATTTTGATAGTTTATTGGTGCAATACAGTTGCTAGATTCAATTTGAATGTTAGAAAGGTGGCAGTATAAAGCACTGTGCATAGTTGTTATATGCTGTGGATTAAAAATAAATGACACGATTGTATTACTGAAAAATTCTTTTACTCTGATATATATAAATTGTATAAGTGATATATAGTTAATGGAATGTGTTGTTTCAGGTATAAAACTTGATATAATTTAATTTAACCTTATTGATTATTATAAAACAAGTTTTGTTTCCAATTATTTTGTGAAATATTTATATATTGGTATTGTTTTCAATGGAAAAGTTATCTTTTTAACCAATTTTTTAATACCGCGTAATATATATATATATATTATAAAAATAATGTATTGTATATAAGATGATAGAATTGTATGTGATTCATTCAGGTTCATATGTAAAATATAGCGAAAGTTATATTATATATTTTTATCTTTGTGTTCCATGTGTACCATATGTATTACAACATCATATTTAAATTTACATAAGTGCATTAGACAACAAAATAAAATATATATTTCTCAGTTTATATATAATAGCATATTATATATAGATAAATATGTAGGGAAATTAAATTTTAAAATTATATCCCACATTAGACACAAAAAATTGTTAAAGTAAATTAATAGATTTCATTAATGATTCAATTTTTAATCTTTTGAGAAAAATTAAAGTTATCTTATAGAGAAACAGTATCTACAAAAATAATCTTATTTACAATTAAATTAATAAAAAAAGTTATGAAATAAAAAATTTGTTTTGAGATGATTTGAAATATTTAGTTAAATAAACAATTAAACATAATAAAATTAAAAATAATACAATTAAACAAGTTTAGAATTTTTTAAATTAGTTTTTATGTATTGCAAAAAGCTATCTTTTGGAAATGGTTTCATAAGCTATTTAGATGTCAAGTTCAAATCTATTTCGAAAAGATAACTTTTTGAGAATGGTTGCAATACGTAAAATTTAATTTAAAAAATTCTCGCTTGTTAAACTGTTGATGTATGCTGCGTTTTTCTTAAAATTATTTTTATTTTACAATATATTTAAAGATATGTATTATTGAGGAGGCTATGTCATTACACCTTAATAAGGGAATAATCCATGTTTCATTGGCAGTCCAAGTCAAGGAACTACCAACTTTAACATGTTTATTCTTTAGTTGGGAGGGGTGTTTCATTTAATACAAAAATGAATTATATTGGTAACCCAAAGGGGTACCATTGTGTCTTATTTTCGAGTTGAATAACACAAACTTACTTTAACCTAAAATTTAGTTCATTTGAATGGAAACATAACAAGTTGTTATAAAACATTCAGTTTTCATTAGGTATAACATTTAATTCTTGAATATTATGTTATCAAGTAAAATGTAACTTTTTCCAAGTTTGGCATTTAATAAAAATATTAATTTTTAAATAAACTTAATGTGTTCAACTTATGCAAGCTAAAATTTTTACTTTAAATATTAATAATTATATGCTTATACTAATAACAACACTACATATTGCGCATAGTTATAGGGATATTTTGTGGAATTACATTGTTTTATAACATATTTTAATGTTGCAGTGACTAAATAATTAATTACATAGATGAAGTAACAAAACTACAATGTTTTGGACACAAAAACAAATAACTTCGCCTCAAATAGAGGCTATGTTAAATAGAGCGGTAAATATATGTTTAATAATTCACCATAGTTTTAATAAACATTAAATATTATTTTAATTATACAATCTAATACTTTTTACAGGATTGTACTATATATGACTTAATGAATGATGAAGACATTTTGCAGGAATGTAAAAGTTTAAACAAAAAATTGATAGATTTGTAAGTAATCGATTAAAATATTTAATAACAAATAATAATGAACAAAAATTTACATTCATGTAAATCATGTTATTTTATCCTAAACTTGAAAAATTTTTAGTTTGGCACAACCAAATGTGATGGATCAACTTATCACCATTATGATTCATAATCCAATTATGGAAGTAGCAGAATGTTTCAGATACAGATACCCACATATTGCATGTGAGATTTTGTCGTGTGACATTCCTTTGCTGAATGAAAAATTGGCAGGTAAAATAGTTAAAAATATTACCTAGCAATTATTTAAATTTTTATAAATTTTTCTTAGGACTTAGAACCAATGTTGCAAAAAGAAATATTAAACAGTTATCTTTTTGGATGCGCGTTTGGAAAATATATGGATTAAAGATGTGGTGTAAACAAGGTACAAGAAAATATGTTGCAAACAAAACCATATCAGCATTACTACATTTCATGATTGAATTATCATTATTAATTTAAAACAAAGTGTTATTAATTTATTTTAAATTTAATTGTTTGTGTAACTTCATTTCATTTTTGTTGAAATAATTATTAATTGCTCATCTTAAATAAAAAAAAATATACATATATGTAGACCTGTGAATCATATAATTTGCACACATACACACACACGTATACATAGAGAGAGATAGGGATCAAATAAAACAAATTTTAAAAAACAATATTGCCTGAAAGATAACTATATTCATGGTGACTACAGGTATAAAGGTAAAAGTTATGTTTCTTGATATTTCTTCAATTTGACTCTTATCTACATGTATGTAAGCAAATAATTAATTTTATTTTTAAAAATTAATGTTCTAAAAATGAACAATGTCATTATTAATAACTATTCATTTCTTCTGAACTTGTCTGAAATTTTATAATTGGTTATTTTATATTATAAATGTTATTTATATATAATATTTCATGTTGGATAATATATTATTGTATACTGTAAATAACAATTTTATATAGACTATGTAGACTAATGTTAGTATTAAGATACAATCTATGGAATTATTTCAGGAGACTATGGATTGTTACAAAAGTTATATTCATTTATCGAAACAGAAGAACCACTGAATCCACTATTAGCTTCGTTTTTCAGCAGAGCAATGGGCATTTTGGTGGTACGATCTAAGGATCAGGTAAATATAATATCCATCTCCAATTATGTTCAACATACATGCAACTTTGTTATAATATGTATTAATAAACATTTTTCTAATTTTTAGAACTGGTATTCCTATCAGTTCACATGTTTGCAGGTAATCACGTTCCTCAAAGGCAGAGAAAAATGTATAGATTTATTTCTGCATCATCTTGAAACGTCTGCAATAATGAATCTTGTGCTGAAATTTGTGATAGAAATCGAGGGTCCGGATACAAGACAAAATATTTTAGACGTAAGTTTTTTCAGTTATATACATTTCCATTTAATTCAATTATTTTCATATACATTTATTTCATTCAATATTTTTTTGTATAACGTAATATAAATCTTATTATAGTTAAAATATAAAATGTTTTAATAATGAGTAATATTTGAATCAAACAATTTCAAGTTATTTATTATATTTATTTGTTATTAGTGGTTAAATAGTCAAAATTTGGTTCAACGATTGGTGCAATTATTGTCGCCACTTTGCAAACCATCAAGGCATTCCAATGCGTCAGAATTGCTTTGTGATATGATAAACGGTATACGTGATAGTCGCAAAAATTCTACAGAACGTTCTGTGGAATCCGATCCTATTTTCTGTACCTTAGAATCGTAAGTACACTATTATCTAATTTATCGTTTTTATAAAAAATACTCTTTAAATGTTTGTAATATACTAGACTTCCTCATAATCATCCTTGAAAATCATTGCGTCAAAAACGTGCGCAATTATATCCTGATGATTGTGAGAACTTTCGGGACTCGACCAGGATGATTGCGGAGAAGTATAGTGTATTTGTTATTTTACTAACACTAAATAAAATAATTCCCAATATTGTTATTAACTGTAACATAAAAATTTTTTGTTATTAACTAGACACTATTAAGTATGCAAACAAATTTTTAAGATTGAATTAAAAATAAAATTAAAAAATTGCAGTGAAGAGACAACGGTTCTTCTGTTAAACACCATTTTGGTGAATCCTAAATTGGAAAGCAGTATAGTTGGCGGAATCCAAGTTTTACTTACTCTTTTAAAGTCAAACAATAATAGGTAAGAGAGGAAAATGTTCATTTCTTTATTAAATACTAATATTGTATTCAATACAATTTTTATACAATAAAAATAAGAAATTGTTATTACAGCAATTCCAACGACCAGAATCGTTCATCTAATTCAGAAGATGCTGCCGAAAATGCAATTGAACTGAACATCTCTAATGCGATAATACCGTATCTTGAGAGGTTCCATGATTTGCTCTTAAATCCGCCTTATGTAATAATAAATTTCAATTTATAATAATTTGAAACAGAATGAATAATATACATCATGCATTATTAAACACGAACTTTCGTTATAGATGCCTCCTGTGAAAACTACTGTTGGAATTTTAGAAGTTCCAGTTGGAAATACGCGACTTTTTGTTCTAAAACTGTTTGTTGCTTTACTCAGTGTGGAGAATCCAAATATCCGAGCAAAGCTAGTTGAATTGGATGTTTTCCAGACATTTTTAGTAAGAGACATTACGAAAAATTTATAACTAGAATATTCTTGATAAGTATACTAATAAAAATACGTAATTTTAGGATCTCTTCTTTGAATACCCATGGAATAATTTTCTGCATACTCAAGTGCAATATGCTTTAAAAGAAACGTTGAACAGTGTCTTTCCTGAAAGCGATTATGAGTTTTATGAATATGTAAGTATATATACATATTTCGTTGACCTCTTCAATTACTTAATGATCTTATTTATTTTAATATATTGTTTACTGTTTACCACAATGATTTTCTTATTTTAAGTTTCCTCAAATTCTCTTAAAAAGTACAGTTTCACAGATTAGAAATAATTTTATATTCATATTCATTACTTCATCATTAATAATATATTCTGTTTTAGATATTCGTTAAGTGCCGACTTCTAAATAAAATTTTAGACGCTTATGCAACCAATGGTGCTCTAAAGTAAGTTAAAATGATCCTTTATAAGAGAATTAATATTTTTAATGAATAACAAATTAAAATCGTTCAAGTTAATATTTTGTTTTTGGAAGAATTTTTAATTTCTTAAATATTAAATATAAAAATTAACTAAAAACTAAATATATAGATAGATTTATTTGTTCAAGTATTGCAAGTTGATTTAAATTCCTCGAATATATCATCTATAATAATTATTTAATATCTACTATATTGACATTGTTTAGAAGTGGTCGAGTAGGCTATATGGGCCACTTGATAGAGATGACCAAGGATATAGTTGAGCAATGTGAAAAGAACAATGTTTTAAATACCTTTTTAACAACAAATTTGCCTCAAGAGATCGTGGATCAATGGCAAAATCTAGTGTCCGTAGATTTGGTGTACATCAAATCAATGCAGCAAACTTTGGTAATATTTTTATGTCCATTTCAAATACTTGTATAAATAAATTTTGTTACTATTTATAGCTATTACACTATTTAATATCTGATGGTTGTGTTTTAATTTAATGACTTACTATTTAAATCCTTTGGAACCATACAGCTGTTTATAAAGAAAGGACCTTTAATCTTAAATTTTCTTTCTATTTATAACGTTAATGCATGTCAATTATTTTAACGATCCTCTTACATGTATCTTGGAATCCTCCCTTTTTCAATGAACTGAATAAAATGCAATCATCTTACACTATTGTTCGCAAGAAATAATGGTAATAACAACAATGGTAACATTGATTAAGAATAATAATAGTTATATATTATTTGTTTAGTCTGCTCAACAGTATATGGATGATGCTGACAGCAATAATACTGAATACTTATACTCTCAGGAATCGTATGAACAACAGGTACATATTTCATGTTATATTGCAGTATACATTTTAATTGATTAAGAATACAGACTTCTAAACTAATATTAAATGAATATTTACTTCTACGTAATTAATGTTGATGTCGTGGAGGTCAAAGCGTTGCGGGTATGCAGGGTTGCTGTTCGGGGTTAAAACACAATGAATACACTAGTATTGTTTAGCATTCAAATTTTGTTGATGACACGTGTATATTTTTCAAATATCCAAAAAAAGGTACGGCTTTAGTTTAGCCTGGTTTTGTCCTGCCTGTTCAACTCAAAGCCATTTACATATTTTCGTCGCGTCGGTTTCGCGTTTACATCTATCTTCACTGTTTCATTATAATATTACCCACTTGTTTATACTAATTACAGTTATATTTCACATTTAATGCTATTATGTGTACCCAAAGACGATTGATTTAATTTAGTTAACTTGAGGAATTTTTTACGAATTATATTTTTTTTTTCATAAAATTTGGTAAGAGATAAGAAAAATTCTGAAATTAACTAAAATATGTCCGTTATCTTTAAATTTATATCATGTGAATTGAAATGGTAGTTACATTTTTTAATCAGTAATAAATTATATCTTACTAATTTATTCATACTAACTTATAATTATAAACAGGTTCCACAACCGGATTCTAATTACATTGAGGTGTACGAATGTCGAAATAAAATGTTTAACGAAGGAGAAAAACCATTACTTTTGTATGTATAACAAAATTGTTTGATAACTAAATGCAACAAAAAAACAGTTTAAATTTTAAACTAAATGAGTTTACATTTGATTAAATTGATTTTTTACTTTAAATAAATTCTATTTAATATTGCACTCTTATTTTTCAGCCCTAATGATATAGAACATTCGGATTCAGTCATACATAATGCAGAAGATCAAGACAAAAATGAAGATATGTTTAATAGGGTAATTTTTATTAATATCTAAATACAAGTAACATATAACAGCATTTAATTTTTTGTAAAAGATCGTAGGTAGACATTTTTTTCGCTATTTTTTTTTAGTTTGTAATTAAAGTATAACAAATTTATTAAGAAATCTGATAAGAAGATATATTATTCTACATAAAGCATGCAAAATATATACAATCAGTTACCTGGAACAAATTATCTGAATTGTCGGTCAAATTTTTTATTATAGTATATTATTTAAATTATATATGTTTATAAATATATTTAATAATTGATAACAATTTTAGCTCTGTGATTGTCGTGACAAAGGGAATTTTGATGATGACAAAAGTGCGGATGACCCATCTCCCTGGTCATATAGTGACGATAAAGTGCTGACTGATAAGATTTGGTGGGAGGGACAAACAGCGAAACTTGAAAGATCTAGTTCATCAGAGGAAGAAGATGAAGTGGAAAAAGATGATGAAGGTAGGAAGTTGCAAACATCTACCACAGATACATCTACAATAATAAAAATACATTTTTCAATTTGGTTTTGCTATGTACAATACGCTTTGGCTTTAATTTGTTTATTTCACTCTTTTACAGATTTTTTTAATAATTGAACAACGGCACAATAATTAACCAAAAATGTTACTAGCACGATCGCTGTAGTTACTTGATACTTTATTATCTCGTTCTGCATTTATTTTATCAATTTTTTATTTCAGCTTTTTTCGAAAACACTTATCTTGCATGTTTATGCTAAAATGTTTTGGATACGATTATTTAATTAAACATTAAAGATTATTTTTTATAATTTTAAAGATGTAGAACTGTGGAAAACCTTTTCGAATGTTATGAAACCGGTGAACCCGTGGGATATAAACGCGCCAGCGCAGTCTGAATCAGAAAACTGGGCACATTTTGCAACCAGTTGGCCGGGCGAAAGTGAAGCAACAACGCATACCGATTCGGTTAGCGAAAAAGTTGACGATACGGAATGGGCTTGTTTCGCGAACTTTGATAGTGCGTTAACATTTACGATTCAGGAGGATGAACCTGATTTGGACATTGTAGGTGCAGCAATGGCTTCTCATGCTGTAGAATTTGAAAGGGAACAACAACAGAAGAATTTAAACGAAGATACTGCTGAAGAGGAGCAAGCCACAAAACAAAATTTGGATGTGGTCGAAGCATCAGACGACGATAATGCCAACCCTATTGTGATGATAGAAAATAGGTGAAGTGTACAGTCTATAAAAATTTACATGTAATGGATACAGAAGAAAATAGCTTTTTTTTATATAGAATGCATTACATTTAATAACAAATTAAAATATTATTTCAAGAATGAATCTATATAAGATTTTATAATTATATTAATTATAATTTTATTAATTTTATGGTATAAAATTTACTAAGTATTTATTAATATTAATTTCTTTTTCTTACAGGAACTTGGAAGGTACAAAAGATATGAGTTGCGATGAAAATGTACAAAACATTGTAGAAACTGTAAATTCTTCAGACAGTAGTCCGCTCGTGAACGTAATAGAAAACAGTGATGAAGCTGTAAACCAATAAATATACGTAGGCATCAAGCATGAAAACCATATCAGGACGAGCCTACTGTTTCACCGCCCCTCCCCCCCCGCCCCTGTATTCTAAATTTTTAAGTCCCTTTTTTCCGCAAACTTATTCCGATAATCATAAATTTATTTATAACAAATTTTTTGATTTTTTTTTCCAAGAGTTTAGTTTAAATTTTTTTAACAATCATAATAGTGAGAATCGTTGATTTTCATGTCAACGAATGCCAGTATTCGAATGAGGGAGAGAACAAAATTCCGTATCCATACGGAATTTGTAAATTGATCCTAGAAACTTTTTACTGTAGTTTGTATTTCGAAGTTGTTTGATATAGTGCCGTCATCTTTAAGCTGGTTTGTTGGTATTGCATTAAATAAACATCAAATATTCTCAATCTCGTATTACTCCATTCCCTGTTCATGGATATGAAGCTCCGTGGATAATAATGTGCCTTAGAGATATATTTCTTTTAAAAAGAATTCGTATTGGGTTGTTTAACATACGTTTGATATATTTTTGTAATTCAAGCACTGAATTACAATTATTTTGAACTTTTTACATCGAATAAATAATAATGAGTAAATGTTCTAGATTAAAAAAACGCTTAATAATAGTTCAAAAACGCTGAACAATAACAAAGCCTGATTCTACTTCAGATGCATTAGTGTTATATCATTATTACTAATGCCAGAAATACAAATAAATACTTGTATGTGTTAACCGCATCAAATTAGTATTTACACAAAGAAAAGTTGTAATAATTAAATGTACATTGACCCAATATACTTTGTAAACTCTGTACCCATTATAATGTTTGTAATTTTTTAATTTAATTAGTATACACTATAAAAAACTAGAAATAATGAGTTTTAAACTATTGACAAATTAAAGATTGTGTATTCTTAAGAGTCAGAAAATTTAAATATTATTTCTTTTGATTGTAGAATTCTTAAATAATTCGTTAGTATTAATTCCTTTAGATTTTGTTTTAACTAGTGTAACTATATGCATTAGAATGAAGTGTATTTGAGTTGAATGTGAGACTTTCACATTGGATACTCTTCATTCTATTTATTTAATATCATTTGATTAAACTGAAATAAAAATGAAATTGAAACATACATTATTTATGCAAATATTCTGTCAGTGATACACTGTGAACCTAATAAATTGAATATAAAAAAAACATATATTTTACCAAATATAAACATGGCACATTTAACTTTGCCAAAGTTAATTCTGATATAATTGAATATCGTGTTAATATGATACAAGAAGTTTCAAATTGGTGCAACGTAGTTAAAGATTTTATCAATTAAATTCTAATTAATGTTTTTAATTACTGAAGCTTTAAATTATTATTTCTAAATAATATATATTATATCTAAATAACCATTTTTTATTTTTAGGTATATTTAAGCGATGCTGGTAACATTTTTGGTTGATTTTTTTAATTCAGATTTTTACAAAAATTAATTGAATCCGTTTTCATTTCTCATTTTTACAGAGTTAAGACATAATTTTGTCCATATTTTTATCTTAAAATTAACACAATAAAAAATATGCCAAACTTATTAATTAATATTATAACATTCATTTAAACAGAAATGATCGATCGCCGTAAGATACAGAAAATTTCCGCTTGCCTGAATGAAATGGATTCGAAAGTGCAATTGATTAATCGCAGGACAGTCCTGTTCCATAACATAAAACAAATCTTGTCAATAATTGAGAACCAAATTAACTGTGGTGAAATGCTTTTTCAATCTAATAATAAAGGAAACGGTCAAGAAATGTTTGCGAATAGGCTGGAAAAATTTGTACATACGTTATTAGAAATGATTCAGACTTTGAAGAAAGAGGATACTTCCAGTGCACCACTGCCTTTTAAGTCTTTATTATCCGCATGTGGCAGTAATCAGAATCCTAGTAATAAAAGGAAACACAATCATTATGATATAGCCATAACAGGTTTGCACTATTTGAAACCCTGTAAAATAAATCTTATAGATCTCTTGAAGAAAATAGCAAGCGTGCTTCGAATAGAGTACGTGGATGCAGTCATAAGTAATGTTTTCTGGCTGACAACGAAAAATAGAGATCAAAAGGAGCCACTTATCGTTAGATTCTTGTCTCAAAGGGCAATGAATGTGTGGATAGAAGGAAAAAAGAAGAAGGGTCACCTGAGCGACAAAGAGATAGATTCCAATTTTCCTGGCAACAAGGTTTTAATTAACGAAAGATCAACCTATTTAGAACGACAACTTTATTGGCAAGTGAAAACTGAATTAAAACCGCTGGGATATAAAGTCATTTGGATGAAACGAGGAATTACATATGCCAAAAAACCGGGCGAAAATCAAGTAACATTGAAATTTAAAGTGAAAGAAGAATTAGACGAATTTATGAAATATTTGAGCATTCAGAATTCGATTGGCGAGAAATTTGACTATAAGTAGAAATAGCTGTGACATATTTATACTTGTGGATATCTGTCATAATTTTTTACACTTTTCTTAGTTATTTTATTTTATTATCTTATTTTCTATATACTTGTATAATAAGAATTTTAAACATTATTTTTTGTTGGCTTAGAGAAAAATCGTATGGTAATTCCCTGAACTCTATGCGTTCATGTAACAAACAATGCTCCATAATGTATAGTTCTGATCACAAACTTAAAAATGGAACATTGTTTATGATACTGGTAATGTTCTAAACGTGAAGTACAGAGTACAAAAAGGCCAAAAAGAGTTGCAATTTTTACTGTATTATTTTCCTCAGTGGAATTGCAATGATTCTTGAATTTAAATATTTTTTTTTTGTGTAGAAGAAACCAAGAGTTTATGGTTAAGAATTTAAAGAAGAAAATGAATTGTATTATTAGTAAAATAAAAAATAAATAAAGTAAAGAATAATTCATTTTGTTATTTCAAATACTGATGATTAAAAACATTATTTTTCATGTAAAATTTTATAATTGTTTAGTGTAATTGTAGATATCTTTTATTTATATTTGCTTAATATTAAAAGATATTGTTGAAATATTTGTTTATACATAAACATTTTTGTATATATTATAGCAAACTTTTAATATTTGTACAAAAGCATAAATTACAAACTTTTTAATAAGCATAAACAATGTATATTAATAAATAATTATATTTATTAATGTAATGCCACTCCTGGTAGACTAAAACGCTTCCAACATAACTTTTTAATTTTGTTATACTTTTTGCATCACCGCGCAAGTGCAAGGGAGCCAGAAAGAGAAAGACTCTCCGAACAGACAGTTTGGTTTTAATCATTTTTCATTTATTGGACGGCATACGGAGTGCACGTTCTCAGTTATGGCGTAATCAGAGGGCAGATAATTCTGTTCACATACATGCACCTTTTATTAACTGGATGAGTTGCTAAAGAATGAATACGCCAAATACCACCAAATACGCTATATACATATTTGAATGGCATCAGTGTTGCGTTCATTAGTGTGTTCATTAGAAAGAGACAAAAATCCTCTTACCTATACTTTCTTCCAGTACGCTTTTCATTTATTAGTCACATTTCTATGTATTGTTATAATCCAGTGGATATACATGTGACTAATTATTACAAATTATTAGTTAGAGGTTATGTGAAAGTTGTGTAGTATATTGTTAAAATATTAATTTTCTTGCTTATTATAAAAGGTAATTAATAAGATTCTAAAGTAAATTATTAACTTCAATTGAGAGGTTATAAAAACCTTGTAATTTATTTATTACAAATTAGAACTTCGATATTATTGTCTTTTTGATTCAGATATTATTGTTTTTGAATTAAGAAATTCGATATTATTACAGAATTTATTTATTTGAATATAAATATATTTCCTAAAACATCTAATATTATTCTTACATCGCATTATTTCTTTGTATTTTTTGATTCGGTAACATTTTTAGTTTATTGATTGTCTAATGAATGTTTCTACTTGACAATATATATATATTTAATTTACTTTCAACTTTATTTCGATCGTGAACAACAGTTCCCAGCAATTAAATGCATAAGTAAGACTTAAAATATTGAATAAATAATTAAAACATTTATATCTTCTTTTAGACAATTTTATAACTATTAAAATGAAGGTGGAAGTAGAAGGTTTTTCGGACCATATTTCAGAAAATTGCGATGATAGTAAAAAATTATCTTCAGTTTCAAAAAAATCTTCCAAGAAATCTGGAGGATTTCAATCTTTTGGCTTAAGTCATCCAGTATTTAAAGGTGTTATAAAAAAGGGGTATAAATGTCCAACACCAATTCAGAGAAAGGTATTATAATTTTATTATATTAATAATAATAACATTTATTAAGCTTGTATTAATATTTTGACTAACTTCAGATCTAAGTACTCATCTCTGAAACATATATAAATTTTCTTTTATAAAACTAGTGTTTGACTTTAATATATAAACTATATCATAACTTAATCAATGTAAAATATTTGTTGAAAAATAATAAAAATTCATTACGAATGTTAATTTTAATATTCATTTTCTATTCTATTTAGACTATTCCTCTGGCACTGGAGGGTAGGGATGTTGTTGCCATGGCTCGAACGGGAAGTGGCAAAACTGCTTGCTTTTTAATTCCTCTTTTTGAGAAATTAAAATCCCGACAAGTCAAAACAGGTGCCAGAGCTCTGATTTTATCTCCAACTCGTGAACTTGCTCTCCAAACTTATAAATTCATTAAAGAACTGGGACAATTTACTGGCTTAAAAACAATCGTCATATTAGGTGGAGACAGCATGGATAATCAATTTTCAGCTTTGCATGAAAATCCAGATATTGTCGTAGCAACTCCTGGCCGCTTTCTTCATCTGTGTGTAGAAATGGATTTGCCTCTCAATAACATTCAGTTTGTTGTCTTCGACGAGGCTGACAGGTAAATTCATAATATAGTTATTATTATTAATATAATTTGTTAGCAATAGTCAGCAATATAACTCTCAAAATAATGGAATAGGAACTATAAATTAATTATTCCTTAAGATCTTAAATATTCTAAAATATTTAATGTACATTTTGTAATTGAATTGCCAACACATTTAATGATAATATTATTCACATAAATATTTTTTTCTCTTCCATTAAAACAAATAATAGGCTTTTTGAGATGGGCTTTGGAGAACAGATGCATGAGATAACAAATAGATTGCCTCCACAACGTCAAACACTTTTGTTCTCCGCTACATTGCCCAAAGTATTAGTAGAATTTGCAAAAGCAGGTTTAAACGAACCAGTACTATTACGATTGGATGTTGATAACAAATTACCAGAAGAGCTTGACTTAGTTTACATAAATTGCCGTATGGAAGAAAAACTGGCAGTCTTGTTACACTTATTGAAGAATGTAATTGAAGAGGAGTCACAGACTGTTATATTTGTTGCAACAATGCATCATGTAGATTATATCCATATGATTTTGGATAAAGCAAGGATTAGCAATACATTTATATATTCCAATTTGGATCCATCGGCGCGTAAAATTAATACTGCCAAATTTCGAGAACGCAAAGCACAAGTCTTAATAGTGACGGATGTTGCTGCAAGAGGAATTGACATACCTCACTTGGATAATGTCATAAATTTTCATTTTCCTGCGAAAAGTAAACTCTTTATTCACAGAGTTGGTAAGACAATCCAAAGCATTGAATTTTTCTACGTTGTCATTATTATTAATTATTTAAAATTGATATTCATAATATTTTATTCATTTTAAAGGTCGTTGTGCTCGCGCTGGTCGCATTGGCACTGCTTATAATATAGTTTCCCCTGATGAATATGCACATTTGGTGGACTTGCATCTTTTCCTTGGAAAACCATTTAACATTGTTCCATCAGTGTCTGATAATGATGTCCCGAAAGGAGCCATTGGAAAATTGCCACAATCATTGATTGAACAAGAATTATCCGAACTTCTCAAATGGCATGAAAATGTGAACGATCTTGTAAGCCATTTAAATTTTTATCTGCAATTTATTATTCGTTATTTTAGTATCTCATGTTATTTGCTAATTTTTAAGAAGTGACACTTTTTCTTTGTATCTAAAGAGTCTTAACATTTTCATAAATATATAAACTTTATTGTAAGTAAACAATAAAAAAACATTTTTAATAAAATTGAATATGAAAATTGTCATTAAGATATGTACACAGTATGTCAAATATTATATATTTTTTTTTGTTTTTTTAATAGGTCAATATGCAAAACGTCTGTAACAATGCTTATCAAAAATATATGCAATCAAGACCCAGCGCCTCATCTGAAAGTGTCAAGAGAGTTAAGGGGCTAGATATTACATCAGCCGGAATACTTCCGCAATTTCGTGATGCTAGTCAGTCTGCTACTGATCTAATCTCTCGTATGAAAAACTACAGACCACCTGGGGTAGGTAACTTTGAACTCTAACATTATTTTCAGACTCTATATCATTGTCATTTAAATTCATTACATTTCTTTTGATAAATTTGTACATCTTACATATTTAACTAATATTTTTTCAGTAGAAAACATTTTTTGTTAATGTTTTGTTTGAGATATGCTTTTTAATATTTAAGTTCTCCTTTTACTGTGACAATACTTTATACCATCAAATTTATTATTATTATTATAATAATTATGATCATTTGCAGACAGTTTTTGAAGTTGTATCAAAAGTTAAGTCTACAGATTATAAGGTAATGAAAGCTAAACGAGCTTTTCATAGAGAAAGTATAGGGAAGTTTCACAGAATTAGAGAAGAAAGAGAATTAGAAACAAAAAAAGGTAATTAAAAAATATATCTCTTCTTTTTTTTAATTTAATTATGGCTAATAACAGGGTTTATTTTAAGTTAAACAAACATTGAATACAATTAATAATCTGATATTCGTTTATTAGAATTTAAGCAGGAAGTTAACCTACCAGGCAGTACTCAAGATGAAATCAGTAGTGCATTCCAAGAAGTAATAGCACCTAAAAAACGTAAGATTGATGATCTTTATAAACAAGAAAAAAGGAAAATGATAAAAAGAAACAAGAAAGATGAAGAATTTTACATCCCTTATGTTGCTCCTGATAGTCATACAGAAGCTGGGTAAAATTTTAGATTCTTTTTACGTAATGTTACTGATTTCTAACGCGAAATTTTAATTATATAAACAGTTTACTAATAAAAGCTAGTAATTTGTATTAACATTTTTGTATTTATTTCAATTTATTTTTCTCCGTGTAGATATGCTGTTAATAGCTTTGCAAAAGATGCAGAAAAAATGGAAATGGATTTGATAGCGGATAACGAAGATCAGAAAAAACTTCAATCTCAACTAAAACGCTGGGACCGTAAGAAGAAGAAGATGATCGTTGTAAATGACGTGAGTAAACTTTACATACTATTAACAAGCTAGAAGTAATTATAAAATATTATTTGTAGAAATTAAATAATCAAATTTTAATATTCCTATAATTAAAATAAAAAAAAAAAAAGTCTCAAAGTATGTATGTATTTAATATTACAAATCATAAACGTTACTCATATATCTGAACATTTGTTTCATTGCAGAACAAAAAGGTGGGAAAGATTCGCACGGAATCGGGAGTTTGGATTCCGGCATCTTACAAGTCGGATAAGTACAAGCAGTGGAAAGAAAAGAGTAAAATTGAAGCAAAAAGTGACGACGATGACGATGATAATCATGAGGATCAACGCGCACAGAATTGTAGGTTTCAGTTTACACAAGTTTCCAATTATTTCGCTTGCTTTTATTGCGCAAATCATTATCTACCAAACTGGTTTCCATCCTGTCCTAAATTGTTGAGAAGTCGATGCGTTCTATTCAACCATTCGTTAAACAATTTCAAGAATTTAGGATGCCGAATGTTTTTGCAAGTGCAATTGCATTCGCCTGAGAAAGTCTTTACGCGCGACGTAATGAACTCGGATGACGTTTGTTACGTTGATTGGCGTCACAGGCGACCGCTTTAATTGGTTTATTTAGCTAATAATATACGACTGTCCGGTTATTTTTGTCCGGACGTCGCTGAAATTAAGTAGAGCCAAGTGCAATGCGACAAACGCTAAGCGCAGGAAGCGATTCATTGATCTATCAAACCCGCACAATGGCACTGATTTGTTGTCCCTGCGAGAGATCTAATTCAGATATACTAGGAGGTTACGCGATTTTGGAGTTGGCTCGTTCATTACTGTCGCACGCTTGTAACATTCGAATTATGAATGAACCAGCTTGCATACGTGTTCAAGTCGACATTTCAATCGGTATTAACATTTCAATTTAAAGATACCCTTTAGTTGACTTGAAGATTTTATTTCATCTATATTTATACAATTTGATAAATCCGTTAAAAAGCACAAATCTTAAACAGAGTAAAAAAACGCATCTTAAAATTAAATGAAATATTAAATGACGCTTTTACATTTACTTTGCATAATATTTAAATTTTTCAGTCTTTTCTTCTTTGGTATATTTAATATAAATAATGTATTATAATATAATAGAGTAATGCAAAGCGACTTATCGACTGATACTTTTCAGTCACCTCTTCAGTCAATGTACGGTGACCTCTATCAGCGCTTGCACAATACAAGTATTCATCGAAGAACTGACGCGAAAACGAATGTGGAATAATTAAGATTCCAACGATAATGCCTTATGCTTGTATCACGGATGCATACATTCCCGGCATACTTGAATCTCAAGTATATATTTTATTCCGGATGAGATTGAATTTCATGTTTCTTTTGTATATGGAACTTAATTTCTTGATTTTATTTTTATTAATTCTTTATCATTAATTATTATTTAATAATATTTATTCAACAATATATTGTACCGTGATAATTTAAATTAATTATTTTCATTTATAAAATGTTTCTTTCAGATAAAAAATTCTGTTATATTTCACATATGCTATTGTTTGTTACATTTTTTTTTCCTTTAACATCATTAAAGGATCGTGGAAGTATCATTAACGATTTATGGCGCCAGTTCTCTATATAATGTATATGTATATACATTTCTTTCGCGTAGTATAAATTTCATGTTTTTACAAAGATGTATATCAAACTCGAGAAATTTGTAGCGACCCTTTTTAATTAACTTGAATATTTTATTACATTATTATTTATAATATTTATATTTGTATTTAAATTTACTATAATAATGCACTGTTCAAATATTCAAAAGTAGAATTGAAATGACATTATTCACTTCCAAAATTACATTGTTGCTAATATTCAGATTTTTGCCATATGTTGTAGTGAAAACAGTAGGACACAAACATTGGGTGCGCCACAATCAAAAGATGAAGGAAAAGAACGCAAAGATCAAGAATGAACTGAAACGACCAGATCAAGTACTCAAGATGCGAGACTTGGCAGAGAAAAAACGGGCGAGGAATGGTCGAAAAAAGGGCAAAGGTCGCGGCAGAAAGGCAAATAAGCGGTAAAATACGATAAAAATATTATATTTTGTAATGTACAAGATTTATATTTATAAAATATATTATAGGTTTACGTGAGAACTGTGTCATTTTATTTTTACTGTTACAGAGATTAAATTGTAACTTGGTTTAATTTAGATATTAGTATCCTTATTCAACAAATCTAGGTTGACTTGTTATAATTCGTAACATTAACTTTAATGTTTTTCACAATTTTTATTTATGAAAAATCAATTTTCGAAAAGTATATGCGTCTTATTTTTATGTAACAAATATTTTTCAAGTAAATAATGATTAAACATTTACTCTTATAATAATAAAAGACACAAAATATATCACGCTCAATTCTCTGTCGTACAGAATTACAATTTGTTTCTTTGATGCATTTAAAGAATATTTGCAAAATGTTATTTCTATAAACTTAATGTCTAGCTATTATAATTGTAATTAATATTATTATTTCAAAGAATAATTATTATTCAGTGAGGATTTAAATCACAGGAAGTAGTTGAATAGTTTAAAGATAAAAACCACAAATAAATCACGCGATCCAATGATAAAGAGAGAACTATTATTTTATTTATAGCTAATAAATATTCTCGTTAAATAACAATGTTTATGTAAATCAATTTCTCGAGATAAAAGCCCGAGACGATATAGTGAAAAGAATATACATAATATTTCACAATTAAAATGTACGAATTTCATTTGCCATATTATCTTAATTTATGAATGATTAATATAAATCAAATGACTGTCAATAGATAAGCGGGAAAAAAAGATTCGCTAAATCGGTTAATAACAACGTGCTATGAATTATATATTTCCGCAGCGTACATTTTTTCTTGGTGAAACACCTAATATGTCATCAGAGCACATCACAATTGCTAAAGGTGATGATGTACTGTGATTTAAATTTATAGAATATTCTATAACGTTTTGCATCTGTAATATAATAAAATTACAATTAGATATTTCGTTACATCTGGTCGCCTTAAATTCAGAAATAATTCACAATACCTGCATCGCATAAAATATTACATTGATGTTGTAATTATGCATATACACATATACACGTTGATAGCATCAAATATAAATGAATAATATTCAACATTTCAGGAGACACTTTCATGTAAGATGGACTTTCATGCATATATAATGATAAATTGATCTCCGTTAGCAATATTGTTATGAGTTAAATCAATTAATTGAACGTTATGGCAAATAATGGCGTTTTAAAATATGCCTTCTTTTGCAAAGCACGCATATTTATTTCAAAACAATAAAAGATGCGATAAAAACGTAATCGTTTTGCGCAGTTATCGAGGATGAACATCACGTTCGCTGATCGACATTATAAAACTCGCGGCTTTATTGCGCATATTGTTGCGTGCGCGAGAAAGTTGCAATTTCTCTCTTAGTATTATTACAAGCCTATGAAAGGACGATGTAATTGTACAAAGTGGAGAAAATGTTTGTTAGAACTTCGCAAAGATTTTTCGTCCAAATTTTTGTCAACTTGTTATTAACAATAACGGTTGTTATTTAACAGTCAAGTCGCCGTTGATTGACTGCAAACTAATAAAAAAAAGCTTTGGCGAAAAGCTGTAAATTAAGGACGAAAAAAAATGATTAATATCTGGGGCAATGTTTCGCGGTTGCCCTTAATGCGTTGATTAAACTAAATGTCTTGTAAAAAAAGGCGATGCAAAAACGTATCGTTCCATCGACTTTTCCTATGAAGGTCTTCCTCACTCGTAACACGCAAATTGTTAAGAAAACCAGTCTTGTTTAAATCTACGATATAATTACGAGGAAAGAACATCGATTCTTTTCTTTTTATAAAACGAATAAATGAATAAGAGGGTGGAATCTCGTTTCTAATACTGATTTTGTGTTTTTGCATATAAAATGTAAGTCGAAAGTCTTTGATATAAATCTAAAATATCCTTAAATATAAATGGGAAACTTTTAATAATTATTTAATTCATTGAATCTTTATTAAAACTTGATGATAAATATTATATTTCGAAAATTGTTAATACCTTATTTTTGAAACTTTCTATACAAGTATATTAAAGGTTTAAAAAGTTTTTAAAATAAATAATTAAAAATGTTAGAAATATATGAATTGTTAAAAAATTTTAATAACGATTTGTACATTGAATGGTTTTTACAAATTTCTCATTTATTGGATATTATTTATAAACGTAAAATAAAAGTTATTTGTACGAATTTTTGTTTGTACTTGTATCGATATCGATCATATTTTATTAAAAGACACTTGTAAAATGTATCAAAACAAAGTACGAACGTAAACAATTTTATCAAACGTTGCTCGCTTGATCAATATTACGTGTTTAGATTACAAAATGATGGAAGCAAGTATTAATTTTTTCTTTTTATTCCTGGTGCAATCAATTGGACTTGAGTAAATGTTGCGTTTGATAAATTTAACGATGCCATGGCGGGCGTTTACTTCAGGTCCACAGTATATATTAAAAATATACACAATTCTGCGTCGAGGCATTGAAAAAATGTCCATGAATCTAACGTTTGCAATCCGTTTTATACTAACATTATTTTTGGTTCATCGCTAAGTAGAGTGTTAATGTCAAAAAGGTAACTTTAGCGAACCATTTCATAATGCATAAAAATAATTTCATACCATTTTAAGTATAACAAAGTGTCACTATTCTGGAAAAAGAGGTGTATTTATTAAAATTACTATTGTTCGTGCTACCTTAGACCTCTAACTTACAATTTTCCACAATAACCATATATGGTTAATGATAAATTACCTGCTATATATTGTAAATGAATCAATACATTGAAGTTTAACCCCTGTAATATGAATTTTAAACTGAATCATAACACGTAGGATCATTATTCTAATAAAGCTTTACAGGATCATAATAATCCTTCTTTTATACATTGTTCTTGAAAGTTTTCTTTAAATGTGATTGGTAGATTTTGTGATTGGTAGAAAGAAAGAATGAAAGAAAGAGAAAAACAAAGATTTCTTCCCTTGGAACTAATTGAAATTGTTTATAAATAATTTCCACCTGTAAACTCGTCAAAGATTATAATAAAAAAGCTCTATAAATTGTTGGTACACCACCAAAACGGTAGTCCCTTTTGCGAACAATTTATGAGAACTTATAAAAGCTGATTCTTCGAAACAAATTATCCCGCATTCGTACATCGTCGCGTCATTTTTATTTTCCCACTTGTACCGATTTCAGTTGTGAAAAGGAGATGAAATTGGCATCGCGTGTGCGTCCAAGATGCCAATCGAATTGTCATTTTTTTTTCTTTTCATTTCTCACATTGGCGTAATTCATGCGGGCCTCTTAGACAAGGATCGTTAGAAGCGTTTGAAACAAACGAGAGAAGCATCTTCTCAGTAATATTCATTTCTGCGTGCCATTAATTGTACACAGTACAATTAATGTAACGTAACAAGAGTGGTCTGGTCGCGTGATAAGACAAGCTGCTATATGGACGGCGCGCATTTATCAGTCTAATGCCGCTTAATCGAACTTTGCGTTATCACGCCGAGAATTATAGTAACGCAAAATTTATTGGACGATCTGCGCCTTTCTGCAAAGCCGTTTATAAAACGCTTTTCCATTCCATTGCAGAGTCGCGGTCCGGCGACTCTTTGACTGATTTACGAACGCGGGACACGGTTATTTCGACAAATTAGTCGTTCAATTTTCCCATTTCCATTTTATGAAACTTGCCTGTTCCGCACTGAGAGTAGTACATTAGCAATTGTTACTTCTACTATATTTTATGATAGCTCAGGTGGGAGATTTGGGTGTGCAGTTATTTCAACATTCTTTATACTTTGATATTGTTTCCAAGCTTTCAAAAATATTGGATAAAAAGTATCATGAAGGAGTAGAACTGTTGAGCTCACAGTCACAAGTCACGCGCGCTTTACCACTGCTTTACACGCCGTCGCCTGAAAAAATGCTACTCATATTTGTCCAAACTCCAGTGTGAATACCAGCGGAGGGGGCGTGACTTAAATTTATCCAGTCATGTATATTTATATGGAGTGGTGGCAAAGAATACTACGGATAACGAGTTCTATTCTTTGGTAACACTTCCCCCCCCCCCCAAATATCCTTTAGATTATAAGATATATTGCCCTGAGTTATAAAATATAATAGCAGCTACTGAGGCAAGGTGCAATTCTCTCAGTGACTGAATCTTTGGTTCATAATAACAATCCATCAGAAGTTTTGTTGAATTCAACAAATTCTTACAAGTTTTAGTCTTGTACGAAACACGTGTATGTCAATAATATAACTTGAATCGCATTTTTTCCGTGTAATAAAATTGAAATTAATGAAGACTTAATCACTAATGACATTGAACGAAACAAAACAATTGAAAATAATATAATGATAGTCGTTTGTTATGGTTCGATAGATATGTCATTAAAAGTTAGTCATTAGAAATGTAATTAAAGCAGTGTTTTAATGTGTCATCAATGGGATCGGTAGTATTGGTGTGAAAGGTGGGGTCGTAGTAATCAAGTGGGACAAGTGTATCGAACAACAGTGCACAAAATGTACCCAGTTGTGCTATTAAATGCCACCAGGGACCAAGATGAGGAAAAAATGTGAATTTTATTTCTGGTCTCTATTTAATTTTATGGCACTCAACATTTTATTCATATATAAGATGTATATATATATATTTTGTATTCATTCTTATGCTTTAATAAATAAATTGTAGTTTACAATTTATTTTATATTATACTAAAAATAAATCAATCAGATTCTTTGCAGTGCAATTTCATTGTACATTTCCCACTATAAAATATATTTCATGGAGAATTAGTTCAAGTAGGACGACTAGTCTCTGTTTCAAATTTACAGAAATTACTCTTTGACGGTTTCATTGATTTATTATTATTTAACGAGGTAATTAACACGTTCGCGTGTCGCAATTCCGCAGGAAATCTATCCGCCTATCGACCTCGTCGTTGTCTTAGATTACAATTCTTTTATGGTCGATCATTTGATAACGCCAGAGCATTTCATAATGACAACTCTTACCAGCCTGAATATCGAACAGTTATTTGTTTATATTCGTATAACAGAACATTTCTATTATCGTGTATTAAAAAGTAACCTTTTATACTGTTCAACATTGGAACGGTTACTTTTCAATTTGTGTTTTAAAAGCAAGGGGTAAAATAAAATTTTGAAATATATCAACAAAAATAACTTGTTATATCTATAGCGAAAAAGTTTGATATTTTGAAATGTAGATAATTTTTATGGAATTTCCAGTTAGGTGTATATTTGAAAACAGGAAGTGTCAATAATACAGGTCCAACTAATCTGCTCTCCAGTATATATATGAAACCAATCTACGATTAATATTATTTTTATGGCAAAAGTTTTATTCTTGCAGCAATTTTTCCAACAACTGCTCAAATTTACGATTTTTGATTGGACTTTTAACTGGACTAGAAAAATCCAGTTCCAAATATCAAGATTTACATTTAAATTTAAACAGACTAGATTGTTGATTCATATCTTTATGTCATTTAAGCCTTGTTAATGCCTTTCATAAAAATTTTACCAGTTTCTTCCGTTCTTTCTTTTTGCGACTTGTTTCTTAATAAGTGTTTATACTTTGAATAACGAGACTTTCCGCAAATTAGAGTGCGTATACCCGTTTATTAAAAATATCTTGTTTATTTGAAAAATAATTCTCCGACGGCCTTGTGAATTCGCAAATGTATCTTAAAATCCATCTATCTGCAATAGAAGAACAAAAATACGACATGATAATGTAATAAATTGTCTAGTCCCTTTCGAGAGCTTGTTTCGAATGTTCGATGCGAACAAAATGATTGCGTATCATTAAAAAAGAAAGTGATTTTAATAATCCTACAAAATTGGTGTTTTCATCTCGACAGTATTTGCCAGTCAAAGTATCTGTCGTATTCTCAACGGAGTCTACCGGCTTATTGTGCACAATGGGCAAATACTCCCCGAAAATGCACACAAATGCCCGAGGTCCTCTCGTACACTCGACACGGAAGATATAGCAAATACTCCCGGCAGTCTGAGAATCTTAAAGCGTCGTACCACGCGGTGCAAAGTACGTCTCAACGTACGTACGTACGTACGTACAATGTGCATAAATGGCATGCATCATTGCGTAACCTGTAACCAGTTTCAAGGTGGCTCCGACCATGCGAAACTGGCCCGACGATCCATCTTGTTATCGCGATGGCGCCGCCTTCGCGAAATTCTTCTCGTTACAAATTTATCTTTCGACGAGACGCCGCCACGTCTTCCTGCAAATTGAATTCTCACCGACGTCCAATAGCAAATAACAACAAACGATCTTTTACGTTCAGTCACTTTAGAATCTAAGTCACTTCCCAAGTAGAAATCTAGCATGGAACTAGATGTGGCCCATGGCAACTTATAGTGACATTATTGGTAAACTGAGAACCTTTTTTTTTATATTTTAATAATTGGCATTCATAGAACGTGTCTATTTTTATTCGCTCAACAAATTTTGCTTAGAAAAATTCGCCGTCGTTGAGAATCGAACACCGCACCTATTGAAGTGTCCTAACACCTTGACCATTAGGCTACCATGACGCTCGTAACATTCAACTAATCAGAGCCCATTTCAATCATAAATGGCTTTAACTCTGTTATCCTGATTTGGTCCTCAAATGGTTTCCACATTTATTCCATTATGGCTAAATTTGGGATATCTGATAAGGCCCTGGATCAGAAACTATTTTTTGTACTAATCAAAAATGGAATCCTGATGGGACACAAATATACTTCTTACTATGAATATGCTAATAAAATTTACCTCTACTCAGATTTACTACATTTCTGAAATCAACAAATAAAATAATAATAATAATAATAATAATAATAATAATAATAACAATAATTATCTTGCGCGAGTTATCTCTAAAGTAAATCTTGCTCGAAAAAGTTGCGCAACTCAATAAGAATTGGCGCAGTCTCGCATGACACAAGCAAATTTGAATTTCGCACCGGTGCGAAGCGTGGGGCGGGGGATTAACAGCGGTGAAAATTTGTGTTGGCCGATCGAAACCGCTCGCACGTCTCGCCTTGACCTTCGTGCATCGCGATATCAAGGTTCGCGAGAGCGAACCGACGAGACAAAGCGATGATAATGATTATAATGACAAATTTGGATAATAAAATTACGTCGAACGTCGGTGAACGAGCGAGCGAGCGAATCTACTTTACACCCCAGTTTCGCTATAAACGAATCACTTTATAAAACTATCATTTGGTGTTTTTTTTAAGAATAATTTGTTATTAACAAGGTAAAATTTTCTTCTCTTTCCCTATTTATCTAAAAAATTTGATAGACTAAAGTACGATTTTTGTTAGTAAACAGAATGCATAAGGCATTGCTCTTGTTTTGTTCTAACATTGTGAGACATTTTACAAATATTGATAGTACACCGAGAGAAATGTCATGTTAAGTTAGCATCAATTGATGGTTCCTCAACATGAAGTTCATGTAACTATTGTGCCAACATATTTCTTTGCTAAAATACCAAAATTTTTCATGCTATCTACATTCATGTTAAAATAGTATTAG
>JABFPN010001775.1:0-26436 GCA_022817305.1 Leptoteleia sp. ZL-2020 | reverse complement strand
GTACCATAACAACTTGTACAATACTGATAATCTCTTTTAAAATGTATTTTAAATATCACAAGAATTGTAATTTGTCCCCATTTTTACATTTAGTATAATAATTTTTATCCCAACTTTTTTCTCAGTGTATCTGCACAAATGCGACGTATATAATAAACGTATATATCCTATATATCGATTATTACGTGGATTGTTAATACGCCACTTTTGACGTTCAGGATAAGTTTTAACGCGTTTATTAGATTTATAAATGCTGTGCATTTTGATCACGTTTACAAACAAAGTGTGTTCTTTTACAAGTAGAAAAAAGATGGTCGACAAATTACTATTCCACTCGTGAATGTGTACTAAGAAAAAAGCGGTATTAAAAATTGCCATAACTTTTAGTGTTAGAAAGATATTGTCTATGATATTTGTAATTTTATCATACCAATACAATACAATTCTATGTACGATAGAGTCAAATTTAATATTTATTATTTTAATTATCACCATAAGTACAGGGGCAACTTTATAATGCTGGTTTAGTATTGTAAAGCTTCTATATTACATGCAAAATGTTATTATATTTGTATAATGATAAACGTCATAGACGATATCTTTCTGATAAACGAAGGCATAGTAATTTATATACAACTTTTTTCATATACTCCTTTTAGATACTCCTGAAAACAAATGCATTAAAAAAGTTAAATGGTTTGACAGTTTAACCAGGCTCCTTCTCATGTTACTATACTAATTTTAGTATATTAATTTGAGTACACTGAAAAAGAAAATAATACGCTTATTATAAGAGGACAGTATTCTTATATAATTATGCTTAATTTAAAACTATTTATCATATCGTTAACACGATTCCATTTAAGAATAATAATATTATTCTTAAGATAAGAATACTATTCTTATAATAACCGGAATTTTTGTTATCGAAATATTAAAAGGAAAACCCACTTATTATTAAGATAATCTAATTTTACTATATTAATTTAGAAACGTTTATGGTTATCTGATGGTGTATCCCACATTCACAGTATAATAGTAACATTTTCGTTAATATTTTTTCTCCGCGTGTACCCAATTACTGAATTGCAAAAGCTGCCACAAGTAAAATTGTTGTCTTTATTACGTTCGATAATTACAGTTACGATTTAAAAGCGTTTAGCGTATAATAATCGAGTGAATTGACTGTAAACATCGGTATGAGAGAGAACAATATTACCATACACTGTTGTAATATTAAAACTTGTTGAGCCGTATTCAAACGCAATAATTGTATCGTGGATCAATTTTATATATAAACTGTTGGCTTTCGTCCGCGCGACGTCAATGATAGCAGCCCTCATTAACGTGCACCGTTTGACAGTTGTTGACTTTTTCATCCATCGACGCGGAACTGTCGAACGTAAGATGAGTCGGGAAACCGGTGTATTTGTACAATGAACATATTCTTGCGACGTCAGATTACTGCCCGGCAACATTTTCGTGCGTATAAATCGTCTGTAAAATTTACAGATCCCGCATTGATTGTACCATAAAATTGTACTAATAAATTTTGCTGTTATAACATGAACTGTGTAAATTTTAATTTATATCGAAGTTCTATGCTGAGAGAAATATATTAGCAGTTGCTACTATTCTTTATAATATATGTGAATTTATATCATTCTTTATAATATGATATAGTAAGATTTGTGAAAAAAATTACTTAAAAGATATATTAGAAAAAAAAAATTGTTTAACCCATGTTAAAAAGACATGGCTTAAATTTGACTTAAATTAGTGTGAGGCGACGAATTCTATTCCTTTTTATATTTTCTAATATATTTTTTAATACTATATCATATTATAAGGAATGTACGTACACCCCCTCCCCTTGAGTTATTATAAAATATAATAGCAACTACTGATAAATTTCCTCAAGTGTAAAATGCGAATGTTAAATAATTCGTTTAAGTCAATTTCAATCTTTATACGTTTATATGATAAGTAACAAAAAGATTTGACAGTAATTTTTTGTAAAACCAATTAGAACGTACATCTTAAGGGATTATAACGATGTTTGCCATCAAACTAACGATGATTTATTTTTTAAATCGCTGCCAAGCAATTTAGAGTGATGTAAAACAATCCGAAATCATGTAAAAAAGGATTTGCTCGTTGACGGCAAAATGGTAACAAGAGGCGAACGGGTTTTTTCACTGGTCGAAGGGCAGATGTTTGTTGTTTGTACATAGCTTTAATTACTGAAGACTAAGTGTAATTTGACGCCATTATATATTAACGTAAATATTGCATCGTTACCTTCTGCTTTACCGGGCTTTACCTATCATTAGTCGAAAAAGCAGATGGCCTTCGAGTATCATAATGGATAAATGAGCGAAATTTGTCGTTAGAATTAATTTATAAATTATATACGCAAATTATAAATATAAATAAAAGGAAAAAAAAAAGAAGAAAGAAGGTATAAGTACGCACGCCGCATGACCGTGAACAACAATAATTATTATAATTAGTAATTACGATAAACGATAACGATAATCTTCAGATATTTTTTTACGTATAAGTTATGGGCCATTCACGTTCCAGACGTGCTGTGTAACTTTGTTGTAGACAATGAGTGTAACTTTTGAAGATTAAACAAAAAAGTGCTTGATACTCGTAACCAAACTCGCAATGATTCGTGATACGAGAGAGGATTTATCGATCTTAAGTAAGTCACCAACCGCGTAAGTAGTTCCTTAATGCCGTAGACGAATTTGTATATTGATGAGAATAAATAAATATATTTATCTGAATACATGAATAAACCGGTGTTTCTCTTCTTTGTTTTTATATTGCGATAAAAAACTGACCCCGTGTATTATTTTAGGTATTATACAGCTGCAATGAACGACGCTATAATTAGGAAGAAGAACAGCTGAAAAAATAATTGTCTTGACCTAATAATTTCCCTATGTAAGCACGTTAAATTTCTAATGCAAAGCCCACTTCAATAAAAATTTTGTTGGAATTGAAATTTATGACTTTAAAAATGAATAATATTATTTCAAGCATTACATCCTGTATCTGATGAATTTAATAACTCGATAATAATAAAATGAGCTTTGCTGTACTACACAACAGTGATAGAAAATCATTTTAGGTATCGTTCTTGCTTGGCGATTATAAATATAATAATTCTCCTATATTTGTTATTATAGTGGGCAGCAAGAAGTTCAATAAATATTGTACTTTTTTAATTACCAATTTATTACAATGGAACGATATTATGTTATAACTTTTTTTCTGAGAGTATGTACTATTTATATATTAGGTTTCTACAATGTACACTAATTAATTAAATATTTTACATTTTATTAATTTGATATTTATAAAGTGTCGTATGCATATTTCATGTCTTTCAAGGCTTATTTAAAAATTTTGTAGGAATCAAAAAAAAATTCAAATTTTCAATAATCAATCAAGTTAATTTCAATGCTTTTGCATTGAATTTCTTTAGAAGACCAAAGAATCTGACGTTATTCGTTGATTTACCTATTTTTATTTTATTTAAAAATATAAATTTAAGAAAATTACTTATGATTTAGTTTAAGAAACGTAAAATAATATTTTATTTTAATTAATTTCTTAATAAGAAAGAAAGTAAAAAAATTACTGAATTGATTAAACTTATCTCAGCCGATAATGTAAAACACTATACAGGGTATGACATCGTGCTGCTATCTGGCGCGAATTCATCAAATATTATCATGCTAACTACCGATAAGTCAGATATCTACTTTACTATAGACTTATTGACATTTTAACCGCGGCATAGACAAACTGCGAACAAAGTCGATAAAAAAATCTTATACTTTAAACACTATTATCAATAAACAATGAAAAATATTTATAATTCGTAATTAAAAATTATAATAACGTAACTTTAAATTGTAACTACTTCCCATGTAAAAGTATGCGAGTAAATTAAAGCAGTGTGAACTAACAAAACTTTTACCCATGAACGTAGACTTTTAAAACAACAAAATTTTTCTATCCATATAAACTACAAAATATTTAAGATTAATATTATTAATGCACTCTGAATATACCAAAGAAATATTCTAATGTTCAATTCCAGTAATATTCCTACTATATATGAAGGATTAATATTTTTTTTTAGTATTCCAACTATAAATATTTCAGGAGTTTAATATTCGTTAGAACAGAGCCAAATTGAATAATATTTCTGGAATATTTTGAAATTCTTGGCCATTAGAGAATTGCGATACAAAAAGTTTAAAATAAAGATAATAAATTTTAATGTTCCACGATGAATTATTATAGGTAATAAAGTGAAATTTTATTAAGTACATGTAACAACATAACTACTTAACGAAAGAATGTTCTTATCTATCAAGCCTGAAATCGTAACATCGGGCGCCATTTATTATTGGTCTGAAGTTGACATAGCGTATTCGCGCGCGGAGTCAATTTGGTGTCACGAGCCGTGTCGCACATAAGCGATACGTCGTTGGCTGACGCGAGCGTGCAAAATCGCTGCGAATTCCAAAATCAGTTGACGCTCGAGCGCCCACGCGAAAGTGTCGTTTTATTCCGGAACGGCTGAATTTCTTTTTTCGTCCTGATTAGTATTAATACTTACAGGCCACTTATTTTATCTTCTTTCATCTTGTTGCTTTTATTTTCCCTTTCGTCGCCTGACAAATCTATTTGTTAAGATCGGGTTTAATTTTATTAAACAAAAAAAAAAAAGGAAGAAAGAAGGGAAAAAAGAACACGCGACGATGAATATATCCAACTAATGGAATCTTTCTACGAAAATTATTATTAAGACGTTTCTTTGAAAAGTCATGAAAACAACGTATCACGGTCTAGGAATTATAATTAGTTTTAGAACCTCGTAACGAGATTCGAATTAACTCGTTTGATTTTCGTGCTTTACTTATAAATAGATAAATCCTCGTTTCTGAATTATTTGCCATTTTAAAAGCGTTATGAAAGACCTTTTAAAACTGTACAATTCTAATTTATTAGAGTACGCCTGAACGCAAAACAAAAAAGTCGTTTTTAACCTTAAGAAAAACATTGTACAGTTACTTGAACTAAAAAAATTGTGAGATAAATGAACGTTATTGACATTAAGATAATTCCTTTGACATAATTGAATTTTCGATGTTGAATCAATTTTCCGTTATTGAATTAATAATTTCATTACTCAAAGTTTTACGTCCAATTAGCTATAAATTATAACAAAATGTGTCATTAATATCACTTCGCGTTTAATAAAATTTAATGAAATTAATCATGACTATGTGATGGACTAATTATAGATAGAGATGACGGCTGTATTATCTCCTATCCTACTGACTTTCGGCCAGTCAAAATGTTTCAATGGAATCTTGTTAGGTTCAGTGTTACAATTTATCTGTGAATTATAAAATGATTTATGACGTATTTTGTCTTTATTAAATAATCATCTTGCACCTATTATTCTAATTGAAACATAACTTGTTGATCTAAAATGTCAAGCACTTATCATTATGCTATTCACACTGACTTCAATTCTCATTCTTCTTCCATTTAATTTATAACAATTCTTAAATTTGCTTCAGTAAATTTATTAGAGAAAATTTGCTTTAGTAAATTTAAACACAAATCAAAGCCTCTCTTTTTCCTCGTACAATATATTATTATTTTTAATAAAGCAATTTAATTAAATTAAAAGCATTATTTAGAATGATCGTGCAACGAATGAAATTATTTACATTACTTTTAAGTTATTTTCAATGTTTGATAATAAATTAAATCACGGCGAATTTTGTAAGTTTCAAGAATCATTATAATTTTTAAATGAATTACTTAAATTTTTATTATCATCATACATTCAACGCGATTACTGAAAATGTAACTGTCTATAATCGTTTTCATGAGAGTCACGTAATAATTTACCGTAAAAGTTCGTCATCGTTGGGGTCATTTAAAATACAAAGGAATATGTTATCTCTCAGAAATGGTTTATTGTTATCAACTACATTTGTTTCATTTGTTTCGCATTGTACTTTCAAATACTTGTATAATTCATTTTGTCGTTTACGTCAGAACATTTCTAATCAATTACCAGAAATCTGATACAGAATTCATTCACTTTATTATTTCTTTTTTTTTTTTTTTGACATGATAAGTTTGTATTTTGTACTTTATCTGCTTGTAATATGTAACATGAATTTTCGATTATTTCATAGAAATTATTTGCGTACATTTTCAAATTTAAAAAAAATAATTACTGTTTAGACATAATGCTTCAACAATTATATGTTTTCATTTTTATTATAAAAATTATTGCTGTTATCATTATTATTATTATTATTATTATTATTATTTTCATATAATATATGAAATTCAAATCAAATTAATTGCAAACATATTATTTTATTTCTTTTGATCAATCTGTTGGACAAAAGACAAAACAAATGATTCGATAAATTTAATTAAAGCTCAACTTTTTAACCTTAATTTGTGGTCATCTCCAATTCAATTTATCTAATCATACATTTTGCGTCTTGTCCAAAATATTGATCGAAATAAACAAAGCAATAATTTGATTTAAATGAATACCCTATTCATTATTTCAAACCATTCAATAGCATCATCGAGCAATTTTCTGCTCCCAAAAATAATTATCCAATTTTCATCCGACTAATGAAATTGCGAAAACATTTCCGTCTAGACGCGCAACAGTCTTGTCGCAAAAGATGCTTTGGCACGTGCCCGAGAATTCGCGATAAATAAGCCGCGGAGCGTTTGGCGTCGCCCTTGGCCGTCATCTTGGCCGCGTGACGCAATCGCCCTTACGTTTTCCATCGCGAATCGATCGACGCGCGGCTCTGACGCGATCGGCCGACGAAAAGGCGTTAACGAGATTCGCGACGCGCGGAAAGCGCCGCCGCCATCCACGCCGCGAATAAGCCCAAAGCGACGCACAATTCCCAGAACCAACCAGAGATACGGATCAAAATAGTGCGACTGTCAACAGTTCGCGGAAACGCGCCGCTTGCGAGGACGCCAAGGAGGACATCTATATAGCGCCGTCTCCGCTGGTTGTTGCGGCCCGTTCGACGCTATTGAATCATTGCGCGGACACGTGGTCTCAAACCTGGAGACATTTATCGCTGCCCCCGACAAAAGTTCGCCGGGGAATACTTTAATTTTTGCCGCTACCCGGAGTAAAAATAGGTATTTCGCTAAGGCAAACCGCTCCTTTGACTGTGCTCCCCGAGAAAACCGAAATGTAAGGGTGGCATGTTGTATGGTAACAGCAGCAATTTTAACTGTTACCATTGATATTTGAAATGGTATGACCATTTGAATTATAATGGGACCAATGTTAAAATTCAAATGGTAATCCTAGTAAGAATGTAGTATACATGGTCCATATATATTTTAACAATTTTATACACAGAAATAAATAATTCATGTATGGACATACATGTTTATCCTTAATCCATATATGGCCATCCCTATATTGTCCATATATATTTTAACAATTTCATACAAGGAAGTAAATAATTCATATATAGACATATATGTTTATCCCTAATCCACGTATGGCCATCCATATAATCATTAAAAGTCTGAAATCATTTTATTCGAATTTAATATTACTCTGCGCGTGAGGTGAAACATTAATCATTGCAAAAATAATTTATGAAATATTTAGTAAACTGTTTTGTAACTGATTTATGACAAAGTGACATCTAATTGAAAAACACCGCCATTAAGACTTTCGATAAGAACTTATTCATTGCAATTCCAAAATGATATTATGAAATTCTTCACATTTTTACGAGAAATTCTGCGTATCACGGTTCATAGATTAAATTAATCAACATATTTATTAATGGCTTAATATATCTACGAAAAATGTTAAACAAAAATTTAACAACTTAATATTCAGGAGTCAAATATTCATAAACCAGTTTGTCACAAATTAGAATTCAGTTTACCAAAACTTGAAATGCACTGGCTTTTGCATTTTAATGTTCTTCTTCGCGATAACTATGAGAAATAAAATATCAAAAATGTACAATGCACAGCAGGTTTTGCTTTTCAGTTTTCGATTGAAAAAACCGTAAATTATTGAACATGCCACAAAATATGAGAAATTACTATCTTAAGTTAGCAAAACGTGTCAATTTGGTGATAATTCTTAGACACTTTTTACTAACTTAGGATAATAATTTTTCAACTTTTTCCAATATAAGATCAGTTTATTACCAATGTCAGTAATTTTTATTAATCTTTTTTCTCCTTGCAATAATATTCCATAAATGTTCCCAAAAAATAGTACCAACGCTTCTCTCAAATTCAAAATCTGCCTTTAACATAAAAACGCCTTCTTACATTCTCATTTCCTATTATCAACTAACGTGCAATAAACACGCTTCCACTTCCTTTTAAATCCCAACGAGACAATTAAATTAATTGAACAAAGCTGAGAAATGGGAATCGTCTGCATTCGGCTCGAAAATCACCACTGACAAATCGCTCGCGTCCATGCCTCGTTTAGTTATTTCCCGCGTCGCCTAATTGTTTCATTTGGCTCGGCGTGATCGTCGAACAAAGGCGTCCCGCATAAAAAAACATTCGACCCACTTTCGCGGTTTACCCAACGAGCGTCCAATCACCGTTGCGCGCAATTTTTTTTCAATCGCCGTACACGGTTCGATCATTTCAATATTCCGTGAGCGGTGGCAATCAACTTCCAGCGAATCGCATTGATAAAGTCCACTTTACGCGGCACGATCATTCCGGGTAAGAGCGCCTTTAAGATTCAACCGCTCGCGGAATTGAGGTCTCCCGCAAAAGCGGCAGAAATTCCCGTCGCCGTAAAGTTACCTCGCTCCGGAGGAAACGCAGAAAATAACGCGAACAATTAAATAAACGTTTCCCGGCAAAGCGCCGCGGCGAAACGAACCGCCGTGTGACACTGGAGTGGCGTGAGGGGGGGGGGGGAGTTTAAACAAAAGTTGGCCGGTTCGTAAGATAAAGTGGTCGCGCGAATTATTCGTGGCAATTCACGCGAGCCAATTAGAAAGAGCGATTTAGATTTGGTATCAGCGCGCCGAGATCGATATCCGCCTCATCGCTTAATTCCGCGAAACAACTGTCCCGCGCATTAATTGCCCAGACGCTTGTTTTTGCCCGGCCGTCTCTTTTTCTTTTCTGCGTCTTTTTTTCTCTTTTTTTCTTCCATCCTTTTCACGCGAGCGCAATCATACGCGTGTGCATTGAAATATACCGAGAATCAATTACATTTATCCGACTTATAAACAAGCGCATTTATGACAATTATATACGCTTATTTATGCCGCTCGTTGATAGAGTTCTCGTAAGAAAAGACAAGCATCGATGTCGTTGCGTGTCACAATTATTTCCTATTCCCGGTAACTCCTATCGCGTTCGATCGATCTGAAAAGAAACGTCGCATTTTTTTTCCCGCGGCGCAATCGTCGGCGTTCAACTTTGCATCTTTTTTTTTTTCTTTCTATTTTTTTATCGCTCCAGTGCGCGCCCGCGTAACGCACTTTTCACGCGACCACCGAATCGAGGAGGCAGCTGCCGCTTCCCGCGACCCCTCCCCGCCCCTCCCCGCCCCACCCAGCCTCATTTTTAACCGTCTAATCGGGGGAAAATTGAGCGACGACGACGCTGGAGGATCTTATATAATGGTTTCGGCACGAGAGACCGACGCCTCTTTAGCTCAGTGGTAGAGCACTGGTCTCGTAAACCAGGGGTCGTGAGTTCAAACCTCACAGGAGGCAACATTTTTTGCTCCTTTACGGTCCATCGACGCGTTTTATCGTCCGCCGTTACGTTTCCCTTTCTCTTTTTTTAGATTTACTTCCAACGTACGAAATCGTAGGGGCATTAAATTTTAATTCCCTTATGCGCGCGTTAAAAAGAAGTCACGTTAAATACAAAAATAAAGTTTATTATATTTTTTTAGTGAGTTGGCGATTGTGTGCGCTGTTATGATAGAATTTATTAACCGAGGATATAATAAATTATATTATAAGTATATATGATGAAAATTGATAAAAAATTTATTGTTATATTTGTGGTATGCCATATAGAGACTGTGATAAAATGCACATGGGACGGACATTTGAAAAATAAAATTTATGGATATAAATATCGCGTGATATTACTAAATAATAGTTATAAATCATTAAGTAAACGTGAATTATAATAAAATCGTGAATATTGATAACTGTAAAGACTGATAAATCCTTATATAAAGTACTGTAATTTTTGCGATCAGTACATTATTAAGCCTGTGTATTTGTATGTAAGTTTTAAGTACTTGTTAAATTTGAATATTTAGATAATATTGACAAAATTAAATGTATAAAATAATATACAATATAAAATTAAACATTTCATCACTATTACTAGAAATGCTTTCAACTCATATTTACTGAGAAAAAAGATGGGACTGAAGAACGACAATGTTTGTATGCATTTGGAAGGTCAAATTAATTGAATGACAACATAAGAATTGGTTATTTACATACAAAGGGCATAAAAATGGATCTAAATACCGGAGGAAAACAAAGTCTGTTTACATTTCGTTTTTTAAAAACGTTTTATACTTCAGTCTCGTGGAAAAGAGATATATCATAAATTACTATTCTTTTATGTCGATTTAAAGACATACCGTGGAAAAGTAAATATTGTTTCCATAAATAATAATAAAATTTAAATATTATTTCGTTGCTTATGACTCATCAAAAATTATAAGAATTGATTTCACAATTATCACCTTTACCTTTTATAATACTATCTACTTTTCACTTTTTGGAAACACCCCTAAATTAATAAAAAAGTTTTAAATTTTACCATTACTTCTTTCTCAATCCAAAGTTTCTTCAGATCAGTTCCATTAACTAATAATAACTACTTCATGTCGTTTGATTCTTAAAAAATGACTTCCAACTAATAAGTTGTTCAATCACACAAACAGATAATCACCTCCCTTCCCCTCCTCCTCACCCCACCGGTTATTAATCGACACGAGTTGAAGGTGATCGCAAAGGGCTTCGACGAACAATGTCTCTCCCTATCTCTCTCTTACTCTCATCCAAGATAATTATAAAGTTCAGCTTTAAGAAATTACGTCTTGTACCAGGCCGATATTATGCTGGGAATTATGTAGATTGTCGCTTGTTCGGACTTATCGTTGGCCTAACAATTCACGCGCCCGATCGTGGCATACTAATAGAAATTATGCATGTGCCACTTTCCTTTTAAAACTCAATTAATGTTAATAGGTTTGTTGACGTACGCGTAGTGTATTCATTGCTTTACTTTTGCTGACAATAGCGTATTATTTGCGATAATTGATAAATTCCAATGGAAAAAATTACGACGCAAGCTATAACAAGATGCTCCCAATCATAAATTCGCGTTTCGCTTTTAATATTAAAACATTGCAATTCATCATTCTGGCTATTAATTGCAAATGCACAACTATTTTTTTTTTTTTTATAAATTTCTTTGTATGTTTAATTAATTTAATTGGCGCTTCGTTTTCATTTTCTGTAAATAAAAAATTCAAATGAAAAATAAATATTTTTTATAGAGATAACTGGTATAAGAAGTACAACGACCGCAATAATTGTATTAATTCAAATATGCAGTCGGTATTAAGATTACTAAAAATAGTCAATAAACACTTATCTCGTATCAAAACATAAGTTAACAGTTTTACTGAATTACTTTGACGAACCGTTTGGTGCAATTAAAACCTTCAATAAACCGCGGCATATTCGAAGAAATTCATTTTCAGAGAATTTCCGATTTCTTTTGAAATCAAGAAATTATCAAAAGTAAACCCATATTTTGTCAAGCTTTATCGTGCAGGTTCAAGCCAACTGCATTTAATTAAGAAATGCTGATAGCAAAAGTAGCTTACACAATAAATTGACGTAATATAATTCAATAATTACTGTAATCGTGCATCTTATCGTTCTTTTTATCGCAGTGCAATAAATTGCAATTTAATTTGATCGAGGAGTAGTAATTGGAGAACAAAAAAAAAGTACCAAAAATTGTTTGATCAGTGATGCTTGGTATGCATTAAAATTCTAGTAAATTACTTGCAAATTTTTACTGTATTGGACATTAAGAAATTTAATAAAGCTTAATTATTTTATACTAAGAAACAAAAATATATAATACCATAAAAATATAAAAAGTTTTAGGATATAATTTTACTGTAATGGAAATTTTTTTCATTTTTTCCATCACAATTTGCTATATTTTGCAAAAAAAAAATTATATAACTATAGCAAATTATAATAGAAAAAGTGGAAACTTTCCATATACCGAAAAGTATAACCCAAAACAACTATAAATCATTATTAAACATCATTCTTCTCTTTTATTTTTTTTTCTTTCCCTTCTCTCTCAGTTTTGATCATGAAATTATGAAAATGCCTCATAAACATGGTTTTATGTCATTGTTGATACACAGTATATTAATAATTTTTTTATCTTAAAACTTTTTTATCACGCTCATTAAACGGCTTCGAGGTATTAGAAAAAGCGGGAATAAAAGAGCCATATCACCGGCATCGCGATTGATTGAATGTAATTGACTGCGTATCTTGTAATGCACGTGGGCGTGGTGTGTAATTCGAAATCTCATGTATGCTGAGCTCCTTTGTCGTCAGCCTTCAAACAGCCCTGCAACGTTCTCGGAAGTGATTTTTCGATGCACATGCAAACCGAATCGAGCGTGACTTATTGAGATTGTACCAAGAACCAATCGGTTTCGTAGCCCGCAGGAACATTTGCGAGCTTCTTTTTCGCTATCCAATGTGCGCCGTCTGTTCGTTATATGACTCGAACTTTAAACTGCTTTATCCGAAAAGTGCATTAATAACAACGCCCGGGCATGATTTATGCCCGAACAAGTTCAGGTCCGACTCGAGAGAAAGAAAAGGAACAAGTATTTACACCTGCAAATGGATCAGTTGAGCACTTTTTTACTCGACTCCTGCAAGTATTTCATTATGAATTATAATGGAAATGAAAATTTATTAAGTCAATCAATCTTGTCGTAAGGCGCACTCTAATAGCAGGGGGATGGAATTGTATAAAATTTCCAACTGCAATTAATTTTGCAATGATAAAAGTTTGATGTAATTTTTTTTGTTTATGACAGAACGTATTAAAAAGTGTAAATTGTTAAATATTTTTTTAATTCAGTTAACATTGGTGCAATCTAGCGGAGCTGGACATTTGAAAGTTGATTCATCGTTGATAATTTTATTTATTATTCTTTTTGTCGTATCAGTGTTAGATATGTGACACAAATCGTATTCTTATGCATTCTAAATTGTGAATATATGCTGAGAAAATATTCCACAATAATCATATATTTTCAGAATATAATAAAATAGACTAATAAATGTTTATTTATAAAACCCTAAAGTTTATGCATAATGATATATAACAGTAATTAATTCAATTTCTTTTCAATTTGTCATTTTCAATGAAAGCAAATATTCGTCCTTCTTCTGGAAGTCTACACGGGAAACAGGAACTATGATTTAAATCTTTCCATCCAGGAAATGTTTACGGCACTAAAATACAATTCTCAGAGGAAATAAGACGTAAACACATATTATTTTGATAATTTGTATTACTAATGATGCACACATTTACGAGCAGGTTATATTACGAAGAAAATTACATTTCTTTCATTAATTTCCACCGTCAAAAAAAACCGAATAAAATTCTTTTTATGAGCGTATAAAATTCCTAGGTTTCCTATGTTAAGTACTCTAAATTCTTTGAAAACAATTTTAATTATTAAACCTGAAAAATACCTATTAAAAATACCACTTTTAATAGATAAAAGAAAAGCAAATTAAAAGGAAGATTTAATAAAACCTTCCAAAGATCTCATGAAAAATAACGATCAAACAAAGCAACAAATCAGTCATCAGTGTATTCCTGTGATTTTAGCAAAATGCCTTTTAACGATGGATCAATATTTTTTCGATCAACAATTTATTTATTAGCGGGTCCTAATTACGAAGAACAGAAGAATATCGCTTCCAGATGACCGACCAAACGCCGAATCAAAGTCTCACGTGACAATTTAAAATGTACAAAAATACATGCTTGGCGCCTGCGGGGATATTTGCATAAATAATATTAAGTATCGCCGACGTGGCGTTACAAAATGTGCAGACAACGATCGTTATAAATCATTATCGTTCGCTATGCCAAGCATTTCCATAACTTTTATCTTCTTTCACGTTGTAGAACAACTAAGCTAAATCAACCTTTGACATCAATTTATAATAGATGCGTGACAATGACAACCAAGTTCGATTTTGCACCGTATTATAGAAGAAAAATTGGCTACCCATTTTATAATCTAAACACCAAGACTCAGGTTATTTATACTCGAATTATGCAAATTTCTCGAGTAAGATAAAGAAGTTCCAACGGTTAATGCTTTAATAAATGCGCGGTAGAATTTTGGCGGAAAGGCCTCGTTTTCCGCCAATATGTTAAAAAACTTTTTATCAACTCTACTAATACAACTGTGATTCCTAAATTTTTCTTCAACACTTTAACTTGTTATAGGTAAGTTATGTACTTGTAAAATATTAACATATATAATATACTTTCATTCGATGAATTTTATTTGTTCATTCTATCGAATAAATTCTATAATGTACATTGCAAATTTAAATTATAAATTTCTCCGTCTCAAATTTGACACTTTTTTTCTAAATTTACATTAAACTGCGTCATTTTGGCAACATTGAAATGTAAATATTGTGTCATTGTAAAATGAGTAAAATTTCATTACTTATTTATTGCTATTAAACTGTCCTGAAAACAGGATTTTTTTCAGTGTAAAATAGAACTAAGTTATTTTAAATATTACTTTTTTATTTTGACTCCTTTATACTGAAATATATACGATTGATCAATAAATAAAATGATAAAAATAATTGTCAAATGAATTTCTTTGAAGCGATAGATAAAAAGTTATGGTGCTCATTTATCAACAACCTTTAATCCACAAATAATTACCCCTCTTTTTCTCCCGCTTGATTCATTCATAATAAAGTAATATTATGTTTGATTACTATTTATACTTCCGAGAAAAAATCTCTTCCCGATGAATGAGAACAAGATAAAAATATACTCGCATGATTTGTTTCGTCTCATTTCATTTTTGTTTAATAATCCAAGAAATATCTTCTTATCTGTAATTAAACGGGGAAAAACATGAATACTTTTCTCAATTATCATTTCTATAGTGCCTCAAGTTACCGATACATGTTTAGCTATAACTTGCTTTAAATAATATTTTGTTTCGATATATTTATTATTCTCCATAAGCATGTATTTGAAATAGTTAAGATAAGAATTAATGCAATCATTAAATTAAGGTTTTACCTTTATTACTAAATAAATTCATAAAAAATAAAATTTTTAACGCGTTCGATTGTTAAAAAGTGTTAAATTTTAAATAATCTAAAAGTAATAATTAGCATTTAATAGCAATAGATAAAAATTGTTACACTGACAGAAAAAAGGTACAAATTTTTAATAAAAAGTTTACTTAGTTTGGTACCATGCTTGTAGAATATTCAAATTTAATTGTCATTTCAATAAAATTTGTAAAATATATTCATTTAAATTCTAAAATCAGTTTATTAGAAAAATAAATACTTGAAACAAAACATTAACAATTGCAAAAGTAATTTATAATAATTTAGTAAACAGTTTTATAACTAATCATCGACAACAATTTATTCAATATAATTTATATAAAAAAATTGAAAAAACTAGGTTTGTATGTTAAAATTTGACAAATCTCAAAATATTTTGTTTTGGAAACAAAAAAAAAAACAAATTTATCACAAACTGGACTTCACTAAAACTCAAAGTGCACTGGTCTTCGAATTAAAAAATTCTTTTTGCCCCGCGCATTCAAAGTATAATTATAGAAAAACGGAAGACTTCATCGAAACATAAATACCAACTGTATTTGTAGAAAATTGAAACGGAGCTTTTTAATGGAAAAGGGAATTGACGCAAAACTGGTTCTTAAATTAATAAATTCGTTGAAGATGCGCGCAAAGGGTCGACAAAAATATTTGCTCAGCTGTAGCCGGCGCGAAAGGTTCAATCGCGTTCGCGTGACTCGAGGGTGTTTCATTTCTTGCCCGTGGCCGATCAATTTCGAGCGTTTTAACGTAAACAAGAAAAAAAAAGAAAAGTAAAAGAAAGACGAGGAAAAAGTGAAAGAATCTCACGCGCAAATTTTGTTTTTTTCATATTAAATTATTGAGAGATACTTAACGCAACTAGCGTCCGCTTATAGCGGACGAGCCCTTCTGCTGTTATTGGCGAGCGGGGCACCGAAGACCCTTTTCTACGAAAATGAAAATCGCATTAACGTTCGCGTGTATGGGGAACACAGGACGTCGTAATATGTACTTAAACGTAGCATGCGGCCCATTCAAGTCCAAGAAATCGACATGGGCGGATTTTTATAGTCACACTAATGACACTTTGTTCAAGTCCGATGCATCAACGTTTACCTGCGCATATATTATGCACATGCATGCCTCGCTTTTTGCTCGCGCTTCTATGTCCACTTACATTTATACCCGGGTAATTCATACGTTCGCCATTCTCGTAACAAAATTCCGCGGAATTTTGGTTTCAGCCTAGAATTGCTTAATATAACACTCCGCCCACCGTTTCACGTGAATATCCACGCGGAGAGAAAAGGTCCAATAAAAATGACTAATGTGTTAAGTGAAGTAGATGTACGCTTGAACAAATTTACAACAATTAACAAATAACTATCCGGACGGAAAAAAACAGCTGGCTGGTTAGCTGAATTTCGACTGAATCTTGGCTGGAAAAGGGATGGATTTGGCACAAATCCAAACTTTTGAAACTGCTAATAAAAAAAAAAAATAGAAAAATCAAAAAACAAAATTATAGTCTAAAAATTTGTTTGGAAAGTGATCTACATCTATAAAGTTATTTAGACCAGTATTTACAGTTCAAGTTCAGTGTATAATATATAATATACACAATTTTAAATCTTTATCCGAAACAATTTTTTGATAACTAATTTTTCAACATATATCCACGATTTGGCCAATAAATTTTGCCAACATTTATTTGTAAAAAGATAAAGAAAAATAAATATCAAAATTGATATTATAACCCTTTGAAATACTTGAAACTTAGCTTCATGGTTTCTACTGTTTACTATTGCTCCAGCTCCTGTTTGTTTTATTTACTGTCATTGAAATACAAGAGGTCAGCCCAAGGTGAAACCACCGCGTTTTAAAAGGTTAATATAATAAACCATAATTTGATGAAAACTGTCATAAAGCAATAAACGTTTAACATGATTTATACATTTCAGATAATACCCCATGCAATAGTAAAAGAATACTGCAATAATCGTTCTCGGATGGTACACAAAAACAAATATTATGCACGTGCAGTTTAAGCCCGATCGGAAATTTTCAGTCGCTAGTTCCGTTAGAATATTTGGCAACTGTAAATTTCCTACCGGACTTAAACTCTGAGAACAATATGTATACGTGTGAAAAATATTATAGCACTGATTAAAATATCTTTTAGAGTCAATTCAAATAAAAATTTTTTCAATGCTAAAATAATTCATACCAACTTTATGATTATCATTTTAAAAGTGCAAGAATTTTAATGAGATTAATATTTTGAATTGATCAATAGATAGTAATGTCTGAGAATATATAAATATGGAAAAATAAAATTTTTAACACACTTTTACCTCTAATTAAAAGTTGCTAAAAGTAATTTAATTAACTTGCATGTCATTTTTATTAATAAAATAAAGTTTATAAACATTTAATTTATATTATACTATTAAAATATTTAAATTTAATAATTTACATTGAAAATTATACAGTGATATTTGTTAACATGAGGAACACATGTTAGAATGCTTGATACTATACATTCAAGTGATCGAAATGTACAGAAATCTTCATCGCAACACTGCCCTACGTGCACATCGCAATGTTCAGTACTTTAATCGGTTTAATGACATTTAATTTCATTGTCTTTCATCACGAATTCCAATAAAAACACGACAATATATTTGTTATGTCCGCCTTCAACAAATATTTCCACTTGGTTTTCATATTACTTTTACTTCTCATTGGAAAGCTAACAAAAGCGAAAAATATTTCCACTCGGTTGGTGGATTTTTACTTCTCACCGGACTTGAAGAAGCATAAATTTTCCTCGCAACGTTAAACAAACCACTGCGCATGCAACTGTCAAAATGCCCTCCCGAGTTTTTCAGAAGCGGGAAAACTGGGAAAAGTGGAAAAATCAACCCAAAAAGCCAAAAAGCGTTTCGAGCGAACGCCACAATTTATATTAAATACATAATTCCAAGGAACTGTTTACATTTCTTAATTGACATTTCCGAGAATCGAATATTTATTCAATCCATTTAAATGTAATCGAACTGGACGATTTATCATTTCACAACAAATTGAATTTCACGTGAAATGAAATTGTTATCGTCCAAAAAAAAAAATTTCCGAAGCGTCGTAATGAATTCATCGCCACGATTATGTAATCTAAAACAAACGCCACGATGGAAAAAATGAATAAGCAGTCGAGGGGTGGTGGAGGGGTGGAGAAGCGTCGCTCAAATCGTAGCATATTTTATCATATTTCCAGTAACTCGTTAAAAAATGCTGGCTCTTTAATGTAACGTAAACACCGTCAGGTTATAATATAATACCAACGTATGACACCTTATACTTATATTTGATCAATGGATGTAAATCTCATTTTAATGCATTTTCCAGAATCACTAAACGTTCTTGAGAATTACGATCGATGATAGTTTATCGCCCTTAATTCACCGTTTCCTATTCCTCGATCAATGTCGACGCTCTGTGTACATGAGAACTTAGCTAAGTCAAACATTTTATATTATGCTAGCTGCACCAGTGTCAATATTTCCGGGACTTCCAGGAACATCAATTTAAGTCCACTGTTTCGAACAAAAAATTAACTAATAATACCGACCAATCGACGTTCGTCCGTTTAGATTCCAAGTAATTAATCATCCATCTATACTTTCACTCTGTTTTTGTGAAAATTGAAAACGAATCTTTGATAAATTAATAACTTTGTTGGTACACTCTGTATAAACTTGTCCAAATTATCATTTTTATAACAAGTATATATATTTGTTCTGTTTTTGAAAACATTCCATAAGAAGTATTGTAAATATGAATAATAATGTAATTATTATAAATGAATAATGATATGTAGTAAATCCAATAATGATATTTGTATAAAAGTTTGGGAATACTATGTATAACAAAATAATTTGTGAAAAGTTCTGCAAGTTAGCAAAGACTCTAATATCAAATAATATTTCTGATATATTCCAAAAATATTCTGAATATACCATAGAAATATTCCAATGAGTTAATATATAATGAAAGACATTCTAGTTTAGGGGTGAAAAAATCAACTTTCAGTGTTTAATTGAATGTTGAAAACTTGAATAAGAACATTATTTATTTTAGACAAAAAGTTCTCAAATAATAAAAATGTTATTATATATTAATTTTATAGATTCAATTATAAGATTATTTGACGAAACTTCATTTCAAATACATTCAAATTGTACTACTAAAAGTTACTAATTTATTTGAAAATGTTTATACCATTTTCACTGCATTTTTCTCCACATAATCAATCTTTCATGAGTGAAAAGTCACGTTCCCCAAAGCGTAACTTATTTTAACAGTTGGAACAAAATATCTTAATGTTATACGAATTGGTTTTCTGAAGAAACGACAAGAGTTCAGTTTTCGAGTGAGAATCCAAATTTGATGCAATTTCACGTCTATTAGTGACTGTCGTCCGAGTTTTGCGGTTGCTTTCACAGTAAAAATAAAAATGGGAGGATGCGCGGTCAACGAGTATCATAGGAAAGTCATAGGACCTCCTACGGTTTCCTGCTAAGCGATTGCATCAAATTACTATCCGATTTTAGTTGGAAAAAGAAGTCACGATAAAAAGTCACAAATTGTTAACGCGACAGCGAAAGCTTGACCCTGGATTTTACGCTAAATTCAGGAGACAAATCACAATTTCAACAATCCTAACCGGTTTGCGACTCGTATAAACGGAGAATATTGTTGTTTACCGTGCACCTTTCTTTCGAATAACTTAAAACGATGGAATTTACCGAAGGAAGGGTAAACGTATACATATTTTACACGTCACGCCTACTCTTCCAATATCATCAAAATAAACAGAGTCTTATTATACAACAATAATATATATGAATTACATTATAAGAACATTTTTGCTTGAGATAAGGAAATTCTGTTCCATGTAAATGTACGTACAATCCTCGGAGTGTTTTTCTTTATTGTGAATATTTAAAAATTATGATTCGTAGAAATGTTTATTTCAATAAACTGCTTATACACTGAGAAAATTTGGTTTGGAAAAATTATATAAACTGATTTATATAAAATTTTCCTATTATTTTAGGAAAAAAAAAATTAAGATTACTTCACTGTATGATATGAACTAAACTAACGATTTCCTACACTTACAAGAATACATACATAAATGAACTTGATAAAAATTATTTGTTGAAAACTGGAATTATTTTCCCTAAAAACTTTTCCAAGTATATAATCAATGATAAATTTGTTGAAATAGAAATTTACCAACATCTGCAAGTCCCCATATATAACTATATGTGTATGGAGAAGAAACATATAAACCCATATATGGCAATATATACATCAAGGATAAACATATATATCCATATATTTACATTTTTTTAATAAAATTACTAAATTGCAACAAATCTTGAAAACAAAAATACGAATATTGCTTATGAAAAAATAAAAAACACTCCAAGTATAACGATCATTTACGTTCGGAACAGCAATTCTCGCACCGATCGTTGGGCATAAATTAAAGCCATTCCCTATTCGGGAATTCGGCAAGCTATTTGAATTGGCGCCGTCCAAATTTGACACGACTAAAAGGCTGAAAACAAAAGATGACAATAACGTTCTCGGGTACACAGGTTGCGGAGCGAAATGTCGCCATGAATTAACCAGCCGAACAATGAACCTTTGTTTACAAAATCTATCATTTGCAACCGAGTAAATGGCATCAATTTGACGAAATGCCCCGTCACGCTACGCCGTCGACATCTGCAGGTAATTCGATGATAATTGATAAGAGATGTCGGTCGAAGGGGGGGGATAACGCGAGCCGTCATTATGCGCGTGGTCTTTCGGGGAAAACGACGCAACAAAGTGAAATGATAGACGGGAAAAAGGAGAGTTATACCGGAAACCATATCGTGACTCGTGATCCTCGAAGCCACTTCTGGTTAATGCAAGGAAATAATTAATGGATGACAGGTCGTGACATTAGTTCCGTCACGTGAATACTCGTATTATGCACCATTATCCAGCAACCCGTTTTCCACGAATTCGCTCGATTGTTTCACGCGTGTATTGTCACTTTTTCCTGTATTCCTTTTATTTTATTCATTGCCCGATACGAAGAAGGGACCCGCTCGTTCAACGGCAATTATTAATTCTCATAATTCGGAAATGCGCTCGACCGTTTGCGGTCGGCGCGGGGGATAATGTGGGAATGAAAAATGAACGAATGAAAAACGAATGAAAACTAGTTGCAACGGCCAAAGCAAACAGTGCTTTTAAATGGAATTAAGGCGTGTGAACATTGAAACAATTTGAGTTCCGCGTACGTTAGAAAGGTAAAGCTTTTTTTTTTTTTTTGTTTGTTACGAATAATGAAGTGGGTAAAATTATGCAAGGCTTTTATGTAACACCTTTTAATTTTCAAATGCGAAAAATTACTCTTCTGTGTATCACCGTTGGCTTATTCTGAATAATAAAAGTTTTCAATTGTAAAGGGAGGAATTATTACGAATGTAATTTTAAACAAATAGTACCGGAAGGAAAAGTCATTGTAATCTACAGACCGATGTGAAAAGTGATTATATTTGGAGTAACTGGTTTCTGAATGTTATATTGTAATTTAAAAATATGCAAGTTTTTCAAGTGAAAACAAATTTAACTTGCATATTTTTATATTTTATTAATCTTTTTTTCTTTTAAATTTTTATTTCTTATTGTAAAAGGTAACCCCTACATTTTTTTCAAACCTGATCATTACAAAAATCTTATATTTTTTAATAAAACTACTTATAAGACATTACAAAAAATGTTTGAGAACTTTGACATAATTTAAAACAAGAAACAAAATTTACTTACAAAACTTTTTATAGTAAATTTATACACAATAGATTATTAATCAAAAAAAAACAATATATATATAAAAGAATAGAAAATAACCAAATTGCGGGAACGCGCAACCATTGTTAAATTAGAATCATCGGTGGGTAATAAGGCAATTGCGAATTTATAACCCATTCCGAGACTCTAAATGATAAATTAGATCTGCGAGCGTTAACAAACTTGATGTCTTAATTTGAAGCCGTCCAATTTGCTGTACGGCAACTCGCGACAATAAGAATTAGAGTGCGAGAATAATAAAGCGTCCATAATTTGCCATTCCGGCAAGTCCGATCGTAAACCTTGTAAATTATATTACAATGAAATATTCAACGCGCGCGAGTGCGGCCAACAATTTGACACTTGCGCGTCGTAAAAACGTGCATTAGCGAGAGCGGCGGCGGGGTATTTTTATAAACGTGCGATTTAACGGCCGCGAACGAAAGGGGGAGACGAATGAAAATAAAAAAAAGGGGAAGAAAAAAAAACGCGCGGGGGGGGGGACGGGGAAAAAAAGTTGTCCGAGTAGTCCTCGGGTCTCTCGGAAATTCAGGACTTTAATATGGCATTCTGATGTCCGTTCGTGCGGACATTAATTTCCGTTAAATGACTGTTCCGCGGAGGCAGTAAATTTGAAACAATCGCGTTTGTTCTACCGTTCTTAGAAAAGACATGGTATAATCATAACAAACGCCGATTCCATGGACGGAGTACTTAAGATTGTGGCACTGTTCCATGAAAACTTTATAGAGCATATCAACCGCCATTCGAAAAAAAAAAAAAAAAAAAAGAGAGGAGATTGTCATCCAATAACAATCCCATTATGTACAGGGTGTCCGGGAAAAAAATGTCACTTTAAACTGCCATCGAGTACAGTAGCATTAAAGGCAATCCCGCGATGTTTTTCTTGTTATTTTAATAAAGTTTTGCAAACTCATTAGGTACGAACCGCGGGACTCGACCACTTCACTTCCAACTGTTTAAAGTGTTCCGTCAACTACCGACGTTTTAAAAGCTAGTCAAGTATTGCGGTTAAAAAGAAACTTGTAACGTATAACATCAAGTAGAATTCATGTTATTTAATTTACCGAAAGTTCAATTACAGCGGAGCAAATTGAAAAAAAAAATCAGGCTAGAACTTGCATCTGAACTTTTTACTGAGAATGAAAAGAAATATCATAAATCGATGATATATTTGATAAATAAAGACTTTTACTGCAAATAATAATCAAATTTTAAAATTTTGCAATAACTTTTAATACAGTAATACTAAACATTGCTGTTATGATAATCTTTCTAACTATTTTGAGTAGTAAAAATTTTCAGTTTTTCAATTTTCAGTAACTCAAACTTAATATAAAAAGTATTAAATTTTACTACTGAGTTGCATCAAATTATGAGACTGAAATAAGAGGAATTTTTTTCTCCAGTCGAAATGTTGTTTCGCGTATATTCTGCATTTTTAAGCAATTTGTATTGTTGACTTGTAATTTATGCAAAAGACTCAATTAACGAAGTGTGACAAAATTAATTATACCCGTCGCAAGATTACGTTCTTATTATTAAATGATGCATCTCATAACGATCAAAGTCCGAACATTTTTTCTGTATTTCTATTTTATCTTCGGGATTAATCGAGATCGCGACATTTGGAAGTCAAATGGTGACACTTTCGATGCAGGGCACTCATTAAAACAGTGAGTTGCCATGAACGATCAAGTGTCAACTTACAAGACACTTCATTTGCGCGAGATTTATTGTAAAATTAAAATTCGCGACAAGACATTTCAAAAAGAAACTGCGAAATAAATGCGTGCAATAAAACTGACACTAAGACAAATTTTAGAATAAAAATTATACCATAAACTTTATCGTTGCAGCTTAATAAGTTGAACTTTTATATTTTTATAATATTTAATGTCAAATTTTTACTAGAAAAATATGGTAAAATTCCTTAAATCTGAAAATTATAACAATTTTCATTAAATTCACCAAAAATACTTACTATTAAAAGTATGAGGTTTCGATCTGAAATTTTATAACAAAACTTTTAACCTTCTTTTTCACGAAATTAGCAAATCTTCTTACAACCAAGTACTACTTTTTTGCACTGGCAAAGCTAACAAAAAAACGAGAAGAACCTTGTTTGATATTGAAATTCAGAGATGTCACTTCGTAATATTCCCATCCAAAGTTCTTAATTCTCTCGATGCGAAGAGATTAAGCAATTAAAGGTGGGCATATTTGCGCATAAAAAATGAGATCATCCGTCAGTGGATATGACAAAAAGACAATAAAGGCGCGCTGTAAATTGTGACCAACAGGTATGATTAAAGCCCCCCCTTTCCGCCGGGGGGAGGGCGGTGGGAGGGGGGTGAAATTCAAAAGGAATTAGAGGAAGAAAAGGCGACGAAGAAAGGAGAGGCCGAGCGAAGAAACAGGGGGAGAAAGAGGGACGTAGGGAGAAACAAGGCGAGTCGTGAAAGAAGCGAGCTGGCAGCTGCCTTACGGAGAACGCGGCCAGATAGGACTCGACTGTTGTACATTGCAGATGTTCCTTTCAAATTGTTTTTCGATCCAACTTTTTATCTCCTAATTGTTCGGTAATTGTAACAACCCTCTTTGAAGTCTACTTCTTAGTTCACGTACGGCGAACGCTCTCATTTGGATAGACGCTTTATTGAAGCGTAATTATTTATTTTTTTTTTTTTTTTTTGCAAAAACCTTCTGTAAGTTATTGGGGACATATTGGGGACAATTTTCTAGAAACAATTTTTCATTGAAGATATTGGTTAAAATTTGCAAGCTTTACTAGCGTGTAACTAATCATATTACCAATTTTTACAATATTACAGTAATTTTTAAGTAATTAAATAATATATTTTACTGAGGTCTATTAAGGTGGCTCAGCCATTACAGCTCAACACAATCAAACCTACATAGATAATTAGTACTAATTAATCACTAATTAATTACGCTAAAACGGAATTTATCACTACGTATTTTTAAAAAATAACGGTGGCTGAGCTGGCATAAAACATATGCTGGCTCAACCATTAAAATAAAAAAAAATATAGGAAATAAACATGTCATAAATTTAATAACTAAATAATCACTAATTAATTACTCAGATAGAGTTACAATAGACATGCAAAATGTAACATCTAAACAATGACTACATACTAAAAACGGGATAAACATATATTACACGTCTGAAATAATTCATCACTCCAGCTCAACCAACGGAAATCGCTTCAGTCAACCCCTGTTGACCTTATAGAATCTGTATTACACGCTTTTGAATTAATTACTCTGTATAGATTCGATAGAACTGAAGAGAAAGTACGATACATGCCCTAAAACGGGATAAACGTGAAATACACGTCTGAAATAATTTATCACCCTAGCTCAACCAACGGAAATCGCTTCAGTCAACCTCTGTTGACCTTATAGAATCTGTATTACGCGCTTTTGAATTAGTTACTCTGTATAGATTCGATAGAACTGAAGAGAAAGCACGATACATGCCCTATATACAACTACATTTTAAAATATATAAATAAATTAAAATTCATAGTGTAAAAAATAAATAAAATAAATAAACTGAATGTGATAAAAACGTTGAGCTGGAGAGATAAATTATTTCAGACGTGTATTTCACGTTTATCCCGTTTTAGGGCATGTATCGTACTTTCTCTTCAGTTCTATCGAATCTATACAGAGTAATTAATTCAAAAGCGTGTAATACAGATTCTATAAGGTCAACAGGGGTTGACTGAAGCGATTTCCGTTGGTTGAGCTGGAGTGATGAATTATTTCAGACGTGTAATAGATGTTTATCCCGTTTTTAGTATGTAGTCATTGTTTAGATGTTACATTTTGCATGTCTATTGTAACTCTAACTGAGTGATTAATTAGTGATTAATTAGTTATTAAATTTATGACATGTTTATTTCCTATATTTTTTTTTATTTTAATGGTTGAGCCAGCATAT
>JABFPN010001774.1:0-26440 GCA_022817305.1 Leptoteleia sp. ZL-2020 | reverse complement strand
AATAAAAATGTTCATTTTTCTTATAACCTCTTTTAAACTGTATATTAACTAAGACAAGAAGATGTCATTTGTCCCTCTTTTTACATTTAGTATAATAATTTTTATCCCAATTTTTTTCTCAGTGTAAGATAATAATTTAATTATCTTTTATATCAGTTTATTAAACCAATTATATCAGTGATTTTTATAAATCTATTTTCCTCATTTAGCAAGAAGTTACGGCAATGAAATGACGAGCGAAATATTAAAATGCACTATACTTTGAAATCTTGGCGACGAATGATTGGTCTTAAGGTACGGAGAACTTCGGCTTGGCCGATACTCTCGCGTCGAACAAATGACAGGTGGCATAAGAGGAAGGAAGCACGCCGTCATGTTGGTATTAGCCGCAAAGCTCTCGCAGGAGGACGGATGTTATTTCGTGCTCGAGTTGTTTCGCGGTGACGACAACATCCCGTACCCTTTGTGCGTCCAGTTCACTTTCATTATTTTGCGCGGCTTCGCGCTCGAAAGGAACACCAGGAACGCTCGGGCAAGATCCGGCATCAAATGCGCGTCTCAATTTCCATCGTGAAACACGAATCGACGACCAGGCCCGCAACATCTTGAATTTCCCCGGGGAAGTCGAGAGTCCCTTACGGTCCAACTTCTGACGACCGATGTTCCATAAAGATTACATTATTTCGTCATTTATGCGCATTTTAATAAGACATTACGCTCCTTTTTTCAGCTTTAAAATAATCGCGAATGTTAAGTAAAAAGGAAAAGAAACACTTGCACGGAAACTGCCGCAAAATTGCCGACTAGTTCGCGAGGAAACAAAATTAGTCCACCGCGCAATAATAATTGTAAACGACACTGTAGAAATGGAGAAACTAAGTTCACCGTTTTTCATTAAATTGAGGATATAAGTTAAAACTGATTGCATTTGTGAGTGATTTCAAAGGGCACTTTGAGATTATTTATCAAATACTTGTTTAAAAGTACATTTCGTAATTAATTTGTAATTTCTTTACATTTAATTATATTATTGATATAAGCTTTTCTATTTTGTCCATATTTATTCGGAATTTTATTAGAGAAACGTATTGAATTTTCATGTAAAATTTATCATTTTTATGACGGACCACGCGAGAGTGCTTAAAATACCGGAGGAAAAAACTTTCGTTCTATCTTTTGTGCATTCACGAAACTGACTATTTGAAAATAATGGAATATTCTTATACCAAATAGTATTTCCACTTTTTTTTTATATGGACAAAATGAAATTCTATTTATGACAAGAATATTGGTTTTAAAGAAAATCGGTTTTAGCGAACATTTAAGAATATTGAAAAGATGCTACAAATTTAATCTAATAATGATATTTATCTTTTTACTTATTACATATTTGTTTATTTAAAGGGGAGAAATGATAATTGTTTTGTTTACACTATTAGGGAATTCCACACTTGAATGATCTTTCGTTTATTAATCTAAGCAATAAATCATCAAGATAAATAAAACGATAATTAAATAAATAATCTAATATACTTAATAGGTAATGAAATAATTAAGATAAAAATAACAGCTGACCTACGCCAATAGTCTGGATATTTACAAGTGCGCATATGCTTACAATAAATAAAAAATTTAATTACTATTATTTATAATAATTTCGTTATGGAATTATTTTCCTTTTAGTAAGAGAATCTTAATTTATCGTATATCAACTGAATACTAATTTTAATACAAAAATTTTAATTAAACAGTTTTCATAATATGATTTCAATTATGATTTCATTATGGGACATTTTTTATGAGTGAACTTAATGCTGTCTTGTTCAAAGTTTTATTTTGACAACGAAAAAAATGATGAAAAATATTCTTCTGGTTTTATTCATTTTAAGGACCTGATTTCGTGATCGCCTTGAATTCGTAATCGAAATGGGACTAGCCGTAGATTTAGTACAAGTTCAGAACGGAAGTTTAAATCCGGTGCAAGCGAGAGATTCGAATCTTGTCCAGTCTGCGTAAAGATCTGACATTTTGACACGTGCATTTTTTTAACTACTCGTGGGAATGACCTGCTAATGCCGGGCTCGGTACAAACGAATGTTGCATTGTTATTCGTGTTGTAATACAATTGTACAATGTTCAACTATTATTTACCGGTATTCATTATGTCTCCATCTATACGTTCGTAATTAAAAGTACGAATAAACACACAGAGGATAAAGTGGTTTTCACATAAGTTTGTGCGCATTTGCAAATTGCACGTGTCAAAATTATTGCTCTATCTCGAGCTACGACATTTCTTTCGGAATAAATTCAACTTCATTGTACTTAATATCACTTAACACGGGGCATTTCTAACGGGAAAAATTTTAATCTTAATAATCACTGCTTAAGTACACTCCGCATAATTTGAGCAACGTTATAATATATATAATTCTTGGCAAATTTTAGCTGCGTCATAACCTTCTTTTATGTCAAATATTAGTTTACATTATGAATGACTTTAAAGATATCGGTAAAAGTTAATACAAATATTGAAATTATTTATGCAGGAAAAGAACATTTTATTAACCATTAACGAAAAAATTTAATAATTTGAGGAAATAAAATGCTCGCAAATAAAATTTAATAACTTAATTTTTATTATCTAATTTTGATATTAATTAAAAGAAAAACGTTTAACGCGATGAACTTGTTTCAAGATGAAATATGTGTTGCGCTAAAGAATAGAATGGTTGTGGGAGTTGATGAAGAAATGAACATTTCTTAAAAACACTCTTAAAATAATGAAAAAGATTAACGTTGGCTGGACTGGCGTTGGTTTCAGCGGAATACGCAAGTTCCTCGGCTTAATTACATAGGCAACGATGTGTATCTGTATCTTCGTGCGATATACACGACGCACTTTACGAACGGCTTATGTCCCGATAAGGCTCGTGTATTATCTAAATGAAAGTGTCTATCGGATTACGCCCGCTGAACCAGATCCGCATACATTGTCCTTGAATCAAAATTTTATTACCGCCATTAAAACATCACGGAACGAACGTTAAATAACGCCGGCAAATTCAATACGGTTCGTTTCTTCAATGGACAAACAATCAAAGAATGTTTCCTTTCGTCATCTAAATAAAGAGATACTTTTATATCTTTCGAACTTTTGTAACTAAAATGAATTCGGTTACGAAAGTATATCCGTTTCTTATTTTCAACGTTCAATTCTTCTTATTCAAAAAATTAATAGTTATATCCTCAACATAAGGTATGGTTGTAAAATTTGTTTAAATTCAAATAGTAAATTATTATAATCATATTTTTATTTTAAAATGATTACGAAAAATAAATAAAATAAATGAAAGATTCTATTATATCATTCAACTTTACTGAATATTATTATAATATATTTGAATGCTTTGCATGATTGCAAAATAATGAATATTTTCCATTAATTTTATAGTCTTTCTATCAATATTTACGTCTTTAATACATATTATAATTTTTTATTGTACTTTATTAGCTTCGTCCTCAATATACATAAAAAAAAAAAAAAAAAAAAAAAAGATTACAATTTTTTTGAAAAAATTTCCTCTCTGTGTATGGTTTCGTTACAATAAAAATGCAGAAAAGAGGGAGTGCGTGCTAAATGGAAAGTAAATTTCATCGATGATTAATCCATCCATCCATTCGACCGGAAATGAGCGTTCCTATTAACCTGTCACTGGGAATCAGTTTTATATGACCGACCGTAAGGTTTTGCTGGCAGCATAGAAAACCGTTGTATTTTTTTTTCCACGCCACGTACGTGGATACACGCGAACGTAAGTGCATCCAACGCGCGTTATTCAAGATGCTTAGTTTTGCAGTTTCCTCAAATAGAGAGTTGCATTATCAGATTTTACATCCACGCACGACGCCTCGCATCTATTGTTCTTCGTTTGTCATCGACCCCGACAATGCTTCGCAGTATAAATAATGTACGCAAGAATAATACTTAAAGACATACATAAGGTAAAAGCAAGAACAATGTCTTATGTATTCTTCTTGCCGCAATGCCGCTTCGCACTTTTACAATGTAAATATTATCATGGATGTTCCTTACGCATTGCTCACTTTTTACTACACCGTCACAACTCTAAGTGACGTATTATGTTATTTTTCCCTGTTTCGATGTTACATTCTTCGCATCGATTTCTTACATTGACAGTCTCCACTTATTATAATTTCAAAACTCGCTTACTATGATTGTTCACAATTTGAATTTGGAAAAAAAAAATTGTAGTCCAATAAAAATAGGTTTTAATTTTCAAGTAATTGGAATTTTCTTTATAATTAATAATGTACTATAAATAGTTATTATAAATACTTATGTATTATTTTAACAAATAATTTTAAACATTATTTGATAATATAATGAAAAGTAACAAAGAATGGGTGGATATTATAATTACGTTTAAACTAATTAACATTTATTTGTATATTAATAAAAATGAAAATATTCTTTCAAAAGGCTTAAAAAGATTAACGGTATGTTGGTACAAAGCTATTGTTCTGTTACCCACTAGTAGATAAAGTAGACCGATTTCACAGTTGAAATTCTCTTCTTTATCGACACGTCCTAGTAACTTTCTATGACAGTAGTATTATCAAAGACCGATAAAACAGTTTTCTGCGTAACAACGATCTAGAGACTTTTTTCATGTGAAGGTAATATCAAACACTACCTTCATCATAACAATTTTAAATAAAATAAAATTAAAAAAATTACCGTTTGAAACTAACATAGTTATTATAAAGACATATGAGTTTATAATTTGAAGTAATTACAAAGTTCTATTCTATAATATTATTTGAATATTTTGAATATTCGATCATTGAAATATAATATACATTTACTTATTCATAAACTTTAATTTAATAACAAAGGTTAATGAAGAAGAAAATATTAAAAAAGGAAGATAAAAAAATGGACGATGTACGTAACTATTTGAAAATGTTGCGCCAAGTCAATTTGCACTTTTGCGACTGCTATCAAAGGTTTGCACGAAATGTACATGGAAGAGACGTGCTTCAATGAACCCTGGAATATCGCGTGTAAGGGATTAGCTCTCGGAGGATTACTTTAACCTATATCTTAACTCGGACTGCTTTTTACGCCCAGTGTCAGTGGACCATCGTTTAAAAACACCCAGTCCCCGTTCAGCCGGCTGAATTATCTTGTATTCTTAAGAATTCGAAAGATAAAAAAAGTAGCCCACGTATTTACACTCCTTTTTATGGTCACGTTGAAAAAGGAATCGTAATAAATCTTTTCATGGAAAACGTGCAAACAGTTTCGTAAATACATATCAGGGATTGGTCGTAATCATTAACAAAAACGTCTATAATTTTGTAACGCGCAATATTTTTTTGCGCGAAAAACTTGTATCTCCATATAGCACAGAGCAGTCGTTGCGAGCCAACGAAAGTAGCAAATTATTATTTGCCATTTCTTACTTTTTTTTCTTCTTCTTTTTTTTCAAGTTATTTTTAACATTTGGTCGAATAAATCAAAGTTGAATAACTCGAGCGGATGATTCGATTAAGCGAACTAATAGTTGACTATTATTCGTCGAACAATATAATTAGATTATTTAGTTTATAAATTGCATGGAACGACGGTACGAGAAAAGCTCAAATTATTCCGACGAGGAGAAAAAAAAAGTCGAAACTTCTAACAAAATTGTGCTAAGGGAATAATGCAATCTTTTTTGGAACAACTTTTAATTAAATGAATCAGATTTTCTCTTAAATAAGTATTTGGTTCCTTCGATAAAAGTTACTCAACATTCGTACACTTGGGAAACAAAATTGCAATATTTACAAAAGAAGTACGGATTTTGCAATCGCTTGAAAAATCTACTTTACGTTCAAATAATTACGTTATGTTTATAAAAAAGTATCTAATTCGCGTGACACGTAGTAAAGATATAGATACAAATGTAAATAGTCTTCCTTTGCAAAAAAGAATAGAAAATATTAAAAGGTCGCGCATTTTCACGAAGATGAAAGATTAGCGCGCACTTCTTTCCCACAAACACGTACCTATATACTGAATTTGGTATAAATATGAAGCGAATTATATCGATCGTTTCGTGTATGATTAAATGGTCCGAATAACCCGTTTATGAATTTTAATTTTATAATTAACCGTGTGCCAAATACAGTACTCAATGAATTCGCGCAATTTTTAATCACTGATTAATCAATTAATTGCAAAACTCAATAATGCTTTATTAAACTTTAAATAAAGCCGTCCTGAATATGACACATAAATTTAATAACATTTTTATGTTAAAACGTTGAAATGCGCGCTTCAAACGAACAAACAACTTCAAACAAACATAACTTTTTTCCCCGCGAATTTTTTGTTCGTTAAATTTCACGTCTAATTCTCAGAATGTAGCGTGTAAAATAAAGTAAAGCGAGCAGTTTTTAATAAACACGCGACATGGTGGCAGAATGATGTAAAAATGACGTCGCGCAAGTAAATGTCGCGTTGAATGGACGGCGGACAAAAGCAAAAATGACTGGCAGGGTTTATCCGCTTCGGCTCGGCTCGTCTTGTCGACGGGTGACAATTGCATCGGCCGAATCACGATACGCGATCCCGACGATGCGTGACTAAACGATTTGCCCTGATCCCGAGAACAAGTCATGTATGCATCTCGCAATTGCGTGGACGATGCGTGAAGAATCAGCCTCATCCATCTTCGAATACTCAGTTTAACTTTATGCTAGTTGCATTTCTTTCGCGCAAAAATCAATGTCATCGTTGGAGATGTCGATTGTGTCAGTTATGAATTCCTTCTTATTATGTTATTATATTAATAATTAATATAGTATCGTTATATACTTGTTATATTAATAATTGATAAGATAAATTTTCATTTAAAAATTAAGATTTAAAGAAGTATTCGTGTGTTCCCTCGAATAAGGAAATTTGTAATTGGAGGAAAATGTTGCTCCATTTATAAGCACAATGAAAATAATATATAACGTATAATATTACTGTTTATAAATTTGTTTGAGATTGAATTTTTCTATTAACATATAAACACACTTTGTGTTACAATATAATAATCTCTTATCCAACTTATTTCTCAATTCAGGGGAAAAAGCTTGATCATTAAACATTTGACTGGAAGATAAATGTATTTGACAATAGTTTTTAAACGAAGCGGCGGAACGAAGCGCGCATTGACCGTTTGGGGAAGGCGTTGATTTGGACGCCATACACTGTGACCCGGGAGAGCCCCAACGAAAGAACATATTGCGGTGTTACTCGGAACCGTGAAGTTGTCAGGTCGAAAAGTTAATAACATTCGTTACAATAACACCTCTCACTCCAATTGCGTCAAAGTGTAACGATACTTGACGACGCATTCTATTTCGAGAGATTTCGAGGAGCGCCAACGCTTCCCCCTTTCAACCGAACAGAAACGCCAATTCGACATTCAAATGCAACTCAATTCCCGAAACATTTTATTATCCTCCCAGACGGCGACAACTCGGGAAAACGGTAACGTTAATGCCGATGGAACGTCCCGTCAAAAATCATTTCAATAATCGTGTCAAAGACGTGGAAATGTCAAAGACACGAAGTACCCGAGTGACGTGAAAATATATTATTTGTAGGACACACACCAGTTGAACTGTCCTCAATAAACTCTCATTTATATCCAATTGTACATAAATAATTTTACCGGCGCCGAATAAGTTCGCTGTAATCAATTATTTTCGCGGACTTTTATTTATTTAATGGCAGGGATGAATGAATGAAAGTGGGCGAAGGCGGAATCGAAGGGTAAACGCGGCGAGGAAAAACTCGTGCAAATAGTTTCAGGAAATTAATTTTTCCCGTGGCAGTAACGAGAACTTGGTCAACAATCTTCGACCGCAGAAATAAAGTCGCCCGATAAATGATTCTGATGTCTATCCACCTTTGTTTAATTCAACAACCGGTGATTTTTCTTTTTTCCTTTTCATTGTTTTTCTACTTGTTATTCGAGAACGTCTGTTTCGTAAATGATTTAATGAGAGACGTGAATGAACGTCTTAGCGAGCGAGTAGATGAATGAAAAAAAAAAAAAAAAAAACACTTACCTGTGAAAAGTATGGCGGGAGAACGCAACGCTGGTCGTCCAGTCGTGAACTTTGAACTCTCTCGAGCAATTCGAAAAGGTCTTGCGTGGTCCCCTGCAAAAAGTCAACGCATAAGACATCGCGGTGCGTTCGCATTTTATGACTGACTTTATCGATCGCGTATTCCCTCGGGTACGCTTTATTTCAAATAACAAAAGGTGTATAGGTTTAATTATATCATTTTTTTTTTTTTTTTTTTTTTTATAAGAATAAATTGATATTCGAATGTTAAGCTTTGGGAAGCTTACCTTGACCTTTTCGGAATTTGCACCGCGTCCATCTTGACGGTCCTCGTTAGTTCTCCGAGACTCGGATTCGCAGTAAACCGACTGTTCGAGCTGCTGTCTCCTGTAATCGATAAAGCCGAAATTAATCGAAGATGAAAATCAGTAGAAAATACCTGCCAAAAATGTAATTTTGTCAAGTTTTGTTAGCTTGTTGCCACGCGTTTATTTCTAGCTAGTCAGATCAGTAATTCTCAATATCCACTTCATCCGAATGTATTAATCAACTTCCCGGGATATAAACGGTCGATTATCAAAATGTTGGTCAAAAATACGTATTTATAAATAAACGCGATTCAATTATTAAACGAGTGACAACTCAATTAGAAAGATTAGGATTGTTAAATTCATATTAGCGTGAATTAAATTTCATACGAATCGCTGCGTGGTTACTATTTACTTGTTAATAATAATAATGATAATAATAATAAATTTAAACTCTACACTGAGATAAGGAAATGTCTAATATTAAGAAATTGGAGTAATTTTGTATTAAAATACAAGTTGCTAAATGAATCAACTTAACTTGACTGTTATAGTTTTTACATAGATATAACAATCACGTAATAATAGTTATTATATATTTAATTGCTCGTGTACAAAAATAAAAATATTTTTGAACATTTATCAAATACGCATTACCGTTATGAATCCTATTATTTTTTTCATCACAGTTATTCAAGTTTCGATGTGCAACAAAAATACGGAATACTTTTTAGTGAGAAAAAGTTGAATTGCAATATTGATTATTCCGACAAATTTAAAAAAAAAAAAAATGAGTAAAAAATATCCTGAAGGCATTCCTCGGATTTTCCAATTCAGCTTAATAACATTTTTTTCCCGCCATTTAAGATTTCGTACAACAACTGTTTTCCATCTTAGACAGTCATTTCCGAGCACCGGAAATAATTCCCTTATATTCTTAGCGATGCAAATAAGCACGCGGAACGATTTATTGATTACGCACGATGAACAGAACCCGGGCGCCACTTATCCGCGGATCAAAGTGCAGGTCGTCGTGAAATATTTGATTAATTGAAAAAGGAGTGGAAAAAAATAACGACCGGAAAAGGAGAAGCGAGTAACCGGAGGAGCGAACGGGGTTGCGCGATTATTGCGCGGGTCGAGTGCAGGCAGATGTCGAGGCGTGAATATCGGTCGCGCTCAAACGAGATCCTCGACTTCGGATGTGCGCGTTTTGAAACAAATATAAGCGCGCATCTGTTGGCGCGCCAGCTGCACTCGCCTTTTTTTCACTTTATCGTGAAAACGAGCACGTCTATATCCCGACTCCGTCGTACCCTTTCCCACTTCCACGACTCGAAGATGTCCTGGTAATAGAAATTGGAACCGGGATGAAATATGGTTCCGGCCGGGCATCCAAGTCTCGCGACCAGGCACCCTGACAAAATCAATATTTCACTAAAACTTTGGCGGGACCCTGGAATGGATACCATTGGTGTTTATTTGTAACGTGGCATCCCGATTGGGGCCATATCAATAGCCGGCGTTACATCCCCAATCATTGCCCGATCAGATTATTTGGTCTGGTCCAGGCGTGGTCCTAACCGGGTTAACTATAATCGATCAGGCCATGTCAAAGCCACAAAAGGGTCCGATTTAAAATCGGCCACGTCTGGTTTCCTCTTTACTTCCCACGCGGAAAAATATTCCAGTATTCTAGTAGGTGGCGCTAATGACAGTTTTTACAGGTTGTCCCGCAAAAGAATTGTCGCATGAAATATACATTGGGGCGCGCTATAATAGGGAGATCGGGTGGGAATGACGCATTCCTAACAGCTGGACGAATTTTCTTTTGATTTTTCTTTTTTTTTACCAGTCGGATTCGTGCCAAACCCATCCTTTTCCCAGCCCTGCATCCAGCCAAAGTCCAGCCAAAATCCAGCTGTATTTTTCCACGCGAGTAAGGGACCCTTCCACTTCCACGACGACTCGAAGATGCAGTTAATCCAAGACGCTTTCCTTCCCCGCTATTTACACGGGGAGAGGGGGGAGGATCGCATTTTAGAGGGGGCAATCAAATTAATCATTACGGAGCAACGGTACCATTAATGTTACGTTGCATCGAGTCGTCGCGACTCGAATCAGTAGGAGTCGCTTGTTGAATGGGAATTTAATCTTTGTTTAGTTGAACATGAAATTGACTAGACGGGTGAACTCAATTTTTGATAAATTACTTTCCACGACAGGACTCGGGCGTATATTTATTTTATTTCTGTTTCCCTCTCGCTCGGATGGTACCCTTGGTTGCAAACGTAATAGAATACTGTAATTTATAGTAACATTATTGTTATCATTATTAAGGGCGAGCAGTTGCGTTTAATTATAACAATCCACTCCGAGGATAGATTATTCACTTGAAATATTTACTCGTTTGCATTTAAATCTGACGAATTACTGATTCGAATCAACTGTAATATTTGTTTAATTCGAAAATAAAATTATTTAATACGCAAATGCGTTTATTCAATTACAATAAATAGTTTATTACGTTTAAATGAATTATTAAATTTTGATTCTGGTATAAATAAGTCTTTATTTTTGATGTTTGACGATTAATTGTTCTTGGGGTTTAGATCTTTGAAATTGGTATTAAGTCAGTTTAATTATTTTCCGTTGTACCAAGATAGAGGTGGGAAATTGTTTTATACTTGAAAAAAGGTTTAATGCATGTAAAAAAGACGTGTATTGAAATAATAATTGGATATTATGTTTCGAGAGTGATCAAAATGTAGGTTAAAGTTTGATCTGCGTATTGGTTCATTGTAATATGCTATGAATAATATATCGGTATTATGAACAAAGTCTACTTTGATTGTTGGACATTTCTTAACTTTGGCAACGATCGATAAACTCAATTAATTTTTGTTTCGAGACATTTTATTACAACGTTTTGTCCGATACATGTCGATGCTAATTTTTCAAACGCAAATCTTCTTTGATAATATTCAAATTGGCTTCACATCGTTTAACCGCGAGCTACAAATTTTCCAACTATTTCCTTCAAATTGCCAAATCCATTAACAAATATTGATTATCGATTTATTCATATTTTAGTGCTCACAATTCTGGTAATCAGGAGGAGCTATTTATTGCGCTTCGCAAGTATATTATCTTCCATGTAAATTACACCTTAAAGTGTAAATAATATTTTATAATCTACGAGCAGCATTCTCTAATTTTACAGAAAAAAAGAAGTCGAACAAATTGCTGTATTATAGCGTAGAAGATGGATATGCCTGAAATACCTATAAGAGTTTTAATATTATGTTATAAAATGTAGCCGTTTAGTTTCGCTTTTTATAACGTGACTTTAAAAATTTACTACGTTCAAAGGAATATCCCTCGTTGACGATTTATAATGGTAATTTGTTAGATTCACGTCTCTCCGAGCACGGATTTATCTGGCGAATTTCAAGTATTTAGTAATTTCATAGTAATTTATTTTTATAACTTTTTTTTCACACGAGTAGAATAGTTCGGCGTTTAAAAACAAATTTGCATCGAATTCCCGTTTTCACATCGTAAAATAGCAATAAAACTTGATGTATATAAAATTAAATTACATTCCCAAAAGATTATTCTTTTTTTTTTTTTTTTTTTCTTTTTTTTGCGGTCGATTAATTTACTATTAATTGAAACGTATTACACCGGACGAAATATTCGCTTCGGCGAACAAAGTGAGGTGACTATTTAAAATATTCTTTTCCATGGGAGATCAACCGGTGTAAGGGAGGGGGGGGGGGGTCCTTGGGTTATAAAGATTGACAAGCCGGCAGCTGTCCGTGGCTCCTCATGATGCCACGCATGAATATGTTAATACGCGCAAAACGCATTATTGGCGTGCTTGTACCAAGCGGTGATTGATTGCGGTGGCTCGCTTTTAAAGCTTTTTACCTTTAAACCAGAAATATAAAACGATTCATTACAATTATTCCATAAATCCTTTATAATTCAATATGGAGAAACTTCATAAAAGAATTATCTTCGTCAAGATAGTGAGCGTAAATTTGCAGTGAAATATGCCAGAAATTTGCATACTTATTGAGGAAATTGTATTTCGCAATGCCAGTGTAAAAGTAGTAACGTATGAAAAATTAGACTGTTATAAAATTTACATTTATAAGGCAGGATAAGGTTTTTATTTACGCACAAAAAGTAATAGATAATAAATTATTGTACTCTGAAAGATGGAGGCAAAGTTTACTGAATACCAGTTTTATATTTTGGCAAGGATAAAAAAAAAACTTTGTTGCTTTAATCATGCAGATTTTTGTTTGTTATAAACAATTGAATGAAAGTTTAAAATGCAACATTGTCTGAACAGAACATTGAAATTAGTATTTCAGTTCATTTCTCCCCTTATAAATAGTATGGATATATTTTTTAAATTTCATTCTACTTGTCCTATCACTGATATTAATTTTTAGAATCACTGCCTTATGCTTTCAGATTACAAACATCTGCTAAGAAAAAATATGTTAATATACTGTAGCTACATTAATTGCGTTATTCAGAAATGTTTTATTATAAAACTAATTGTCTTTTTGTAATAAAAAGCCCGCTTTATTATGTTTAAACGAAATCATGTTGAGATTATCACGAATAGCTAAATAATAAATAAATAAATAAATAAATAAATAAAAAGTAAACAAAGAGTAAAAATAAATAAATAAATTAAGCACTTAAAGGATTGTCTTCTTGTATTAAGTGTATTATTTTTGTTTGTTCAATGCGAACTAACGATCTAACGCCAAATCTAACGGAAGTTAATCAGCATCAGTTGATCGGTCGATTTGCACGCTTCACCCGGAGGATAATCGTCGTACCTTTAAACATCGCGCAAGCTTGTAAGCCATTATAAAGGAGGTTTCCCCCGAACGAGCACATTGTCGTGATATCGATGTCAAATTTTCGAATTAAATTCAAGTGCGGTCATTTTGCAAAAGAGCCGAACTTTAGTCGTTCAACTGCGATGACTTTGTTGTTTGAATATAATCTTGCTTGGAAATCTATTAAACTTTCCGTTAAGTATGTTAGGAGGGATTACGCAAATTTCACCCCTTCTCTTACTCCATTTATCACCGAACAATTATCTCGTATTAATTGTAATTCCAAAGCAATCAATTTGTCCTACGTTAAATTATGCAGTCTAATTTATGTTACATTTTTCACAAAGAAATTACATGTGTACATGGAGAGAAACGAAATGACTGACATTGTTAGTAAACTGGTCGTATACTTGCAAAATTTGAAAAATTACTATCTTAAATTAGCAAAAGGTATCAATTTGTTGACAATTTTTTTTTGAAAGTTAACAATATATGTCAAAATGGTGACAATTTTTGGTGGATATATATATATATTTCGTTTATCACGATAACATCAACATTTAAAATTAACAATTTAAATTCAACTTCATTTGCATTGTACGAATAAAAAAAAAAATGTAATTTTTATGATATACTCGTACATTGAATTCAACGAGGGCGAGAAATAATGTGGGTATTCATTGGAATAAGTTAACTGAATGATTTTTGGATGGTTAATTCGGACGCAAATAATCATGAAAATACGGGCGCGCATAAGAATCGGGCCATCTGGCGATTTTGCGACGTTTCTAAATATTTACAACATGGTTGCGTTTAAGTTGCGTGCGCGCTGTGTTTTATTTCGCCGGAGTGGAAAGCGGTGTGGCGGAGAAAGAATAATGGATCGAAGAAATTCGTGTTGTGGATATAATGTCGTGGCTTAAATGAATACTCTTGTTATGAACCGTTGGAGTTAAAGTGCTGGTTTACATATAGAAAGGGAGAATAATGAAGTAGCTCGAGTTAATATATTTTAGGTCAATTATGTGACTTATGGTTTTGTTGAATAGCAGTTAATGTTTGAGATCGTGCGGATTAATTGATGGCTTTCATTATAATCTGTTTGTTGTTGTTGCTTAAATATAAATCGACGATTCTTAATCAAAAAATATGTTTTGTTAATCTCGTTGATAAAACGTTGTGATAAATATTATGATTTAAAGGCAATATATCGTTACAATAAAAGTTATGATGAAATATATTATGATATTTATATTAGTTTGCTATTATTATTATTACTTTTTTTTTTTTACAAAAAATGATGTAATGATTCAATCGTCTGTTTAGTAATTTTCTTGTTGAAATTCAATTTTCTCGTATCACAATAAAAATCCATTACAGATGTAATAAAGTGCAATATATATTTTTATACAATATCTATTCTGAGAAAATAAAAAATAATAATAATTTTAGAAATCTTATCTACGCTGAGAAAAAGAAGATACAAAAATTTCGTGCTTTAAAGAAACAACTTAAGTTTTTCAAACGTAATAGAGATATGTTATGTATAACACTAAAATATATTCCTTATTTTTATAACATTTAATTATATATAATCAAATGTCTTTGATTTGATGCGTGAAATTTATCACTTTTTTAATAAAACTTTTGGTAAATTGGCGGTAAAAATCTTCATTATTTTGTCAAAGTAAAACAAAACTTTATTGTTTATCAATAATAATTAATAAATTTTAGCTGTTACACAATTAAGTTCCCGTTAAAAACAGTAAAATGTTCATATAAATTTCTCTCAAGGTAACAAGGATACAGGCAAACTTTCCTTACTACAATAACAAATTAGTTTTATTGAAATTTGCCTTTGTAATTTCACAATGCACTTGACAGACTCAAACGTGATTAGTCCGGCTGACTTTACAATGTTCATCATAACAATTCATAATCCCCGAAAAACAATGCCCCTGCGACCCAAATAATAAATCAAAACCCGACAAAGCGCGCTCATTCCGCGTTACATTGCAAGCTATGATAATGGGATTTAATGGCCACGCGTTCACCAATAGCACTTTGCTTTCCGCGGAATTGTTTCACAATAACTTATCACAATTCGCGTGAGCATTAATGAAATTCACCATACGGCTTAATTTACCTTATCAAAAATAAATCAAAAAACGAATGGAAAAAAAAAAAAAAATAAAAAAGAAAAAACTCCACGGTCAAAGTGAGGAATTATTTTCGCATGCCTGACGTCGCAAACAACTCAATCTGCATAATTCTCCCGAAAAAAAATGCAGCTTGCATGAAACGCGCCGTCCCGAAATGAATTGATAAAAAAGACGAAATAAACATATCGGCCGATAATTGTACTTTCATAAAGCTTTGTCCACGTATTTTTATGTGGTATATGAACTGGACTGTGATCAATCATTCGGTGAAAAAAAAGAAAACGAAAAAAAAAAAATATATATATATATATATGTGTGTTATAAAGGACGGTATCAGTATGCACCGATTGGAGTGTCCATCAACTCACGCGTGTCGCAGTACCGTGCGTCTGGTTTTTCCGCGTCAACGTAATAGAGTTGTCCGCATATGTAGAGCGGCCACCGGTCGCATCATCATTATTACAATCGAGGGCTCGTACCGTGAACAATGCGGGCCGATCTGTCGGACCATCGATTGGCAATTCATCACGGTGCGCTCCCTCGACGTAAGTCGGGCGTGGAGAAAACGATTGAATGTGTTAAAGAATTTCATTCGATCGACATTACGCTAAATTTTTTTTTTGTCACAACCAGCGCATCGAACAAAGCGCCGTCTGAGCCTCTCGATCCGCCCCACCTTATTCTATTTTTTTTTTTTTTTTCTTTTTTACCATTTTCAAAGTAAACTCATTTAGTTTCATTGGACGTCTCTATTATGCGCTTGGAAAAAGGCTGTGGGAAAGTTCGGAAAAAACTATTTGTCAAGCGCTAACGACGCCGTGGATGTGCGGAAGTGAATAGTCGACGTTTGCGTTCGACGCGTTTTAAACTATTTTCTTTTTTTTTTCTTTTTTTTTGTTTCGACTTGCTCGTTGATTTGGATTGATGAGAATTAATGAGGGTCCGTGGTGGATAACAAATTCGAAGGGAACCAAAGGAAAAAGTTCGTTGCGGTGGGTCTGGGAAGAAAATTCGGTCGTTCGATTAACGGCGATCGATTGGACTCGATACTATGCTGGTACACGAATTTGGACAAATTAAATTCGATGATTTGCAAAATATCATATACGTCGTCCTATCATTCCCATATCAATTGTATAGTTAAATTGTTTATAATATTTATTAATCTAACTCTAATGTCATTTATTATTACCAGAAAAAAGATAACTAAATTCCAATTGTTTGTTTCAACTAGCGGATATTTTTATCACTGCAAAGCGAGTACTGGATGAGATACGGTTTGTTGATGTATCTTGTCATCGAGATTATAAAAGAGATCATTTATATTCCCATTTCCGTTTTCAAAGTACATTATTAGCAACACAAAGGACAGTGTATAAACTTTTCAGAACTCTTTCAAAATACACAATTTCAATCACTCGTTTTGACTAATAACTTTGCTTTTTTCTTTTTTTTTCAAACTTCACGAAGCAATATTTCTCAGACGCAACTCCCAAGCAAACTTCTTTAAACATAAATGGAAAGCGACCTTTCTTTTGAAAAGGATCCGCCTATCCCGAGGAGGGAATCTCGCTGGGGATTTTCGAGCTTTGCCCTACCATTATTATCACTTTTCATCGTATAATCGGAAATTAATTATAAAGCCCAAGCGGACGAAGAACTAGCCCGCGTTTTATCCGATTCAATTTTAGAGAATAAAAGCAGATTCGAATTGTTAAACTATTTTCAGCGTTTTCCCAACATGAAGTAACGTCGTAAATAATTCCGAACAGGTATTTCACCTCTCCTAATCCTATACCAATATTAGTCTCGAATGTGTGCGATCTTTTTGCAGACATACGTTATTGCACGGCAACGTATCGATATCCGGGACGTCGAGTTCTTGCCGGAAAAGCGCGACCCAACGTAACCAATTTGATCTCGTAATGCATTTAAGAGTTGTTCGTAAGTGGCCGTGAATTGGCTGAACGTACTGCGAAAATCATTTTAACTTAATTGATGCGGAAAATGTAAGCAATCTGCAATAATCGTTTTTGTAATACTGACAAGTTTCAGTTTATACCAACGTACGTTACACCCCACACAAAAAAAAAAGTAAGAAGATTATCCTTTTTATTTCGACATAAAACTTTATTATTCAAATTGTACCTCTAAATGTAATATTTCGATGTTTTTATAATAAAACATTCAGCTTATTTTAAAAAGATTCTTAAAAGCGTTATTTTTTGTTGCATAATGAATTTTATATTTGTAATTTATATACATTATTATTATACGTTAATATTTTCGTACATTGATATAAACATTTTTAACTACGTTCCATATTATATCAAAGTTCTTTCTAGGTATTTCATTTTATTTTTTTCTGAAATAATAATAAATAATGACTACATTTTACTTTAAACTTAATAACAAAAAATTCACGTTGTCTCTAATCTAATACCCATGTCTACACCCTTTTTGTTTATACTGTAACGTCAAGTACACAACAACGTAACCAGCAGTTTATCCACTTTCATCATACCTATACATAAATATAAACAGCGATTTTGGCTACTGAAACAACAATCAATTTAGTTGGCACTACCGCGGTAACAAATTGTAAATTTAAAGAAAAATAAATTTCATTTCGATAATTTAAAAACCAAAATATTTGTATTCCGTTTATAGAATTTACCGAGATGTTAAGTACAAAGTCTTGTTATTTTTAAAAATACAGTTTATATTTTATTTCATTTTAACTTTATTTATTTACACACTATTTACTTAATGTTCACTGTAGAATTCTAAAAATAAGATACTTTTGTCGTCTTCCACAATAATATTACAATTGTAAATTTTTCATTGAAGCACAATTTTTGTAACAATTACTTTACGAAGGAAGGAAAACCGAAATTGCACGAAAACGCGAAATTGAACAATTTCACATCGTTTAAAGACATTGGGAATGTCAATATTTTTTATGAAAAACATCAGAAATCTATTTATACCCCTAATATCAAATGTTCAATCACTTTTTCTCTAAAAGCAAATACCGTTTCAGCTCGAATGAAAGTAAACAAACACAAAACTCCTCGTACCCCCGGGGACAAAGGATGAAGTATAATTAACTAAAACGTCGAAAAATATTATATCTTGATTAAAACCGAATCACTCGTTTGATAAATACGACCAACAGTTTGTTTTAAAGTCGAAAGCTAAATGCTACACGATGCTCGCGCCGAGAAACGTTGCACTCGGCACGGAACGAGACCTCGCGCGTCGTTTTCAACAACGCCTCGGGGTATTATTAACGATCGGTTATTATCACATTGGAGTGTCGTTTTTGAAGCGCCATCTTTATTCGGGGAGGCGTGAATGCTCTCTTTGTAGTGGATGCTAATGTCAACGCAACTTCAGTGGCGCATTATGCTCGTGCGCGGACAATGCCAAAACGCACTGGCAATGATGATAATGAGCGAAGAAATATGGGATATGTAAATGCGTCGGTGCGTGCTGCAAAAGTGCAGCATATGCGCGGGTACGATACGGGGCCCGGCGATTCGGTAGCGGGGCCCAACATCCCCTCGCAACCGGCCAAGGACAGTCCCCCCCCTCCCTCCCTCCAATTTGAATTATGAGCGAAATGTTTGTTTTTCTGTTACGCCCGGGCCTTTGTACCGCGGCCACTCTCGCACAAGTATTTCGACCCCCGAAGTTTATCTTCGGGCGATGCACGTTCCGCGCGTGAATTGTCGCCGGCATTTACCTTTGCCTTTTATATCGCCGCGGACATTTGAATTGACGCAACATGGGCGTTAAGTTTCCCCCATTTAATCGGAATAAACGACTTAATCAACGTACGAGAAGAGCTCGCTGCTTACGCGCGCGACTGAAATTTTTCACGCTAATCAAAATCCACCGCGGTGTTTGTCATCCGAATGACACTTTAAGGAATCAGCCGTCTGAATAATTTACGCGGCGAGAATTTAAACGGAGTGAGGGCTTTCGGTTTCAATCGTAATTAGAATTTGTTGTAATTTTACAATTCCACTTTGGAAAAAAATTAGTAGTACACGGAGGGAAAAGATTAATAAAAATTATTGACATTGTTAGTAACCTGGTAATATATTGGAAAATGTTGAAAAAATTACTATTTTAAGTTAGTAAAAAGTGTCAGCATTTTGATATATATGGTCATTTTTCAAAGAATAATTGTCAAGAAATTGATACGTCTTGCTAACTTAAGATACCTTAATTTGAGACTAACTTAAGTTAGTAATTTTTTAAAACTTTGCAAGTATATGACCACTTTACTAACAAAGTCAGTAATTTTTATTAATCTTTTCTCTCAGCGTACACGGAGAGAAAAAAATATTAATTTTTAATAAAAAGTTTACTAGTTTGGCATTATACTTGCAGAATATCATTATATGGCAAACCAATTGAATAAAATTTATTAAATTAGTTTATTAAAAATAACAATTCCATTAGTATTATAATAGTTTCGTATAATTTAACAATCTGTTTATTAAATTTTAGTAAACCATTTAATAATTGGTTTATGAGTGACATAGACAATTGATTAGCGACGCTGATGAATAGCGACATCGCACGGTCAAAACATGAAATAAAGTGTTTGTCAAAAATTAGAATTCAGTTTATTAAAATTTGTAATCCCTGGTCTCTTAATTTTTAATATTCTTTTCTCTCCGTGTAACAATTTTATATTGTCATTTTAATTTAATAACCCGAAGATCAATTTTTGTTAAATAAATTATTCAGATTAATGTAACATGATTTGTATCTTTTTTTTAAATTAAAATGTGCCACTGTTAAAGTTGTTTTTATTTATAATAATAAAGAATAACCGCAGTTTGAGCGAAACTAATTAATTTTAAATGTAATTAATTGAATAGCATGTTTATCGAAGTTTACCCCTTTTGAATTTAGAACAACAGATTCAAATTTGCACGTTGAAATTTAGTACTAAAGCATTTTATTATGTTAAACTAATTAATGAGTGCATAGTAAATATTACCCTACGTTGGAATATGGTATTTACTTTGTAGCTTATTATAATTCATGTCGAATGAAATTTAAATCATGCTTTATGAAATTAGTAATATTTTTTACGTGTAAAAGTAAGTATACTAATTATTGCAACGTTAAATTGCCAATTTTAATCAAGAAAAAAAAAACTTTCATTGCCTTTTACAATTTTTTGCAACAAGACTTTTTATTCAACAGTGAACCTCGCAACAAACTTACATTTGAAGTAAAATTTTTTATTCATGATAGGATCTTCAGAATCCTGTTTACAGTAATAAGTATGTACAAATGAAAAGACAAATTAATTACTTTATTAGTACGAATTGCTAAATTATTTCTATGTACAATTTGTCTGCATGGCTGACACATTTCATGATTATTATGTGTAATTTATTTAGGCCGGTTTGATCGCGATATTATTGATTGAATAAAACGGTTTTTCTCGAACCAATCGATAGTAAATTTAGCGTATTTCTAGACTGTTACAATTTAAAGGTAGGTCAATGATTAATTGAAGAGTATGCTTTAATTTGACAGTAAATTATTAAATGAAATAATGTAAGACAGAATTGAAAAGAAATGTAAAGTTTTTTATTCCAAAGAAGGCTGTTGTAAAAATTTTAAATGAAATATTCAAACAATGATTTGATTACGAATAAACAAAATATTTTATATTATTATAATCAATATTGAACACAAATATAAGTTATAATTTAAATAGTTAATTGTTAAAGATATTGTGCATATAACTTAACTATTTTAAGTCTTTTACAAGATGCCACGTGTGCGTCAGCCTGAACAGCAAAGTAATTTGATTAGCAGATTACTGCAGTATTCTGTGGTTCAATATTACGGTTGTGATCTATTACATAATTATGCAAATCGATTGAATCGCCCATTTAATAGAAACGTACAATTAGGAGAGTTGATTAAAAATATAGTCCGATAACAAGGAGAGCGTCTAGCTGTTTTCATTTACCCAATAAAAAGCACATTACATTCGACAAATTTATTCAATAAAAGTTAACGATTTTATTCCCAGTTTATTTGAGCAACCCGATACAGAAACTGTGTCAATTATTTGCGGCAAACACATTACTGTTAAATTTAGTTCAGATAACTGAACCAATAATCCTGGAATGTGGTAATTTTCTTTCTTTCTTTCCTTTTTTTAATGTAACTTTGTTGCGAGCAATAAATCCGATGCAATAATTTGTTAGACTGATGACAAACGATAAATTTTGTTTTATTGTACAATAAACAGTATGTGCTTCTGTTTTCATAGTGAATGTTTATGGTGAAATTTATTATTCAATTTGCGAAGTGTAATGATAATACAAATAATGGAAATTTTCCGCTTTTATTCCTTTAATCTGTTGCGTTTAATACTGATTAAAGTATAACGAAGAAAAAGGTAGTTTTTTCTATTAATACTTCAACGAGTGTAAGTGATTTAAGTTTCGACTGCAACGAAATTAGAAACGCTAAAAATAAAAGAAATTATTTTTAATTTCTTATTGCACCGTTTTAAACAAAACATTTGCATTGACTTTTTAATAAAAGATGTGCATTATGGTAGAGATACAAATGTCCTCTCATTTCTGAACAATTTCACTGACCAATCACAAAAGTACAATTACACTTCGTAGTATTTAAGCAAAGAATGCACGTCGCATTCTCTGATCTGGACCCTCATTTTGTTGCGTCTATAATTGAACGGCACAATTTACGATATAATATGGAATTTATCGAGCGGCAATCTACAAAATTAAGCAGTGGTGGGAAAGGAAGCTTAAATATTCGTGCACATACATATATACACTGAGAAAAAAGAATTATGAATTGTAATAATATTTCTAATTTTTTCCCCTTTTTTTTTATGCATAATCGACTTGGATAAAAGACATAGTAACCCCCTCCGACCTACAGGGCCGATTCTGGCCCAGTACTGTTAGCCAGACTTTGGTAGACAGATAGGGACGGTACTGGTTTGAGCTTGGTTATTAATCAGGAACAGAAGATAACCAGATGTAAGACATGCCAGGCAAAATATCAACGCCATAGTTGATCCAGACTTGAAGCAGTACTGGTGAGTGAGTATTGCTCATGATTACTGGTATAGTATATCTATACAACTGGTACGCTTAGTTATAGGGGTACTGGCCCAGTGTTTTCACTCCATTTTACTGGCACCATTCCGTCACTGTACTGGTAAACAAATTTACCAGTTATGGTAACTCTGGTAGCAGTACTGTACCAGTACTGGGCCTGTAGAACATTTCCTACTGGGAAGGTATAATATAATATCGTTTCCCAAACAAACCATTAAATGTAACACCGACGTATACCGAAAGAAAAACGAGGGTAAGAAAAGGAGCGATTTTTCTCCGCGGACACCCTTACAAAGCACAAAGGCAGGTGATACTTTCTTCCAACGCAACATGCTTTTTATGCCCTCGCTCGTTGGTTGATCGCGCATCACGCATCACGCATCACGCATCCCTAAAGTGCATCTCACCACGGCGATACTTTGTCGCCCACGCCAAAGACACCGTTGCTCGAATTCGAACACCACGCCGGGGGCCTTTCGTATTGCACGCGCGCCATTCAGAGTGTCGCCGCTAACGAATGAAGCGTGAAACGCGCAATATCGGCCGTTCCGACCGCAACGGTTTCCCCCCACGGACAATTCTATTTCAAGGGGTGGAGGAGAGGGGGGGGGGACCATGCCGCGGACCGTCGAGATTATCTGCTTTACGTTGGGTTGCGTGTCATTCGCTCGGGATTACATGCAATCGTTGCGCGACTTACACTCGAATTAAGCAATCGTAATCCGATTTGTAATGGGGAGCGCGTGACAATAATTCCCAAACAAATTTTGGAATCGTTTCGGGAAAGAGCGCTTTTTATCGATTGACATTGAAAGTTTATCCCAAATAAACGTGTTAACATTTATCGTGGCGTTGCATGCGTGGAAAGAATCGGTGGAAAACGTACGGCTGAGAAAAAAGGAATATCCATAAATTGTTATTTTTTGTGTCAATTTAAGGATATATTAGAAAAGTTATTATTTTTCCTATAAATAATAGTCAAATTTAAAAATCGCGCGGTAAATTTTAATAGAAAGTACTAAAAATTGCTTTTAATGATTATCATTTTTACTATTATTAATAGTTAAATTTTTCACCTTTCGGACATATCCCTAAATTAATACAAAACTAGTTTCTTTGCTTATAAAAAACAGTAATTTTTACTGTCACATTTTTCTCAGTGTATGGTTATTTTCATTAAACTTAATAAAACAAATTTATTTGTTTAAATTAACAAATATCAATGTTGAATAAAGAAATTGTTTTGTTTTAATTAAATTATTTCAAGAATGAAAATGATTTTAAATCGACAAAATGTTCGGTTGAATTGACGCAATAATTTTCTTGCGTAAATAATGATAAAATGTTTGGTTCGTTTAACAAAATTGTTCTCCGCGTTTTGCGAGCACTTTTTTCTCAGTGTTGTAATGAGTAATAACTAATTTTTGCTACTGGATTGATTAATTAAATGTTTTGTATTTAGTGTACTGATGCAAATAATTGATATTGTAAAGCATGAGAGATATGTAACTGTGCTCTATCTGCAATTTTACAAATATATGAAATATATTTTAAGTAAACAAATTCCTTCGCGAAATCGTTGATACACTGAGAAAAAAAATATGTTAAATTTTCGTATATAATTAGGAAACTGAAACTATATGAAGTGTATAAAAATTTTCAAATTAAATATATGAAAACTTAGCACATATATTACACTACTTTATATAATTATGTTCCCTTTTCGCGTACTTAATGATAAGCTTTCATACATATTATTTGAAATTTTCTTATACTTTCCGTATAGCCTCAGTTTCCTAACTATATACGAAAAATTAATATATTCTTTTTCTCAGTGTATTGTTAAAAACTGGTCTGATGATATAATTCGTTAACTGATATAAAATTGCCTTACTACGCTCAAAATATTGCCTTAAATCTCAAAATCTCATAATATTTTAAAATATATTTCTGTTAATTTTTATTCACGCGAGAAAGGATATTGCAACTAAATAATATACATTTTTAAAGATACAAATTTATCGGTATAATATGTATATGTATGTATCGTGCAAAATATATTTTCATCCACACACTTAGACTTCAATTTAAATTTGAATTTATTTTATGTTTAAATGACAGTACAATATAAATGAGAAAATAAATGATTTTAAGTCACTCTATGAAACTGAAGAATATAAAGCATATTCAAAACACAAAACATGAATACATTGTCTTTTATTTTTGATTACATTTGAGTCCTATCGAAATGTAAAAAAAAAAAAAAAAAAAAAACAGTTTCTAATATTTTCATTTTCCCTTCTGCACATTTACATAATTTGTTTACATTATAATTTTAGAAACGTGTATATATTCAGTTCCATAGTTACTTTACGTAACACATACCTTCTTTTGAGGAGCAATAACAAAAAAAAAAGCCAAGACAAAGAATAAAAAAAAATTCCCTCTCGAACTAAATACGAGTATATTTGCAGTTATATTCACTTATATTTTGTTTTGACAGAAACATTATCGTAAATAAATCATTTAACTATAAAATTGCTTTCAACAGCAAGACTAGCACAAAAATACCGCAATACTTAAAAAGTGAAATTGATACTCGAAAAATAAAAATTTACCCAACAATTTTGCCCCTGAGAATAAAAAAAAATAAAAAAAGAATGTTTGACATTTGGCCAGATTAATAAATTATACGAAAACAACAATGTTTGTCAGTTTGTTGACAATTATTTTTTAAATCTGACAATATATGTCAAAATACTGACACTTTTTACTAACTTAGGATAGTAATTTTTCAATTTTTCCAAGTATATGACCAGTTTACTAACAATGTCAGTACTTGTCATTAATCTAACATTTATCAGAGGTGCCTATCAAATGATTTGCTTTGTTGCCATGCTAAATTTTCAGCAGCGACTATTGAATGGCATAAATATTTATTAACAGAAATTAAATTCGGTCAAATAGGCAGCAGCTCGTCGCCTTAATAAATTTTCCTAGTATAAGAGAATGGCAATTAAGGCTCGGATAATTATTCAATTAAGTGGAGCTTCTGGTCAAATGGAGCCGACCAATGAGGCGAGCGAGTATCACAAATTTTAATGCGCCTTTTGCAATTAACCTCCCGCGTGACCGTCGCCTGTCTTCGAACCTATGAAACCTTGCTGTCTGACGCATCATTTCGTTTAGCCTGGCTTTATGAAAGATAAGTTCATCGCTGCCACTTAATTGCTCATTTCCTGTTCACCCCGGACGGCGACACATTTGCCTTTCCCTCCACTTTTTTGCCCATTCTTATTAATTATTTTTATTTTCAATTTCGCTTACGTGAATTCCTGCCAATGGGAACGTTCTTCAATTAAAATCTTCGATAATTTCATTAAACCGACGTATAATTTTCTCTCGTTTTTTTTTTTACTTCAAAATCAAAATAGAAAGATGTAGTTGATTCAAGATAATATACTGATTATGATAATGATTATGATATGATAGGTGTATTGAGGAAAATTGTTCTAACTATGTAACAATTTGAAGTTGGACGAACTATTAATTGCTCACTATAATTTATCGTACACGGATTGTTATTCCAAATATAATCATTAATATAATACCGTAACCATACAAGTATAAACTTTGTAATTAAAATGAAATTAAGAATTTTCACATACCCACATTACTATACGATACAAATGATTATATATTATTCTAATGGCAGTTTTGAGACCAAATCGCCATTTTATTGACTTGTTTACTGGTAGTTTTGAGGACATTTGGTAGTTTTGAGGACTGTCCCCAAAGTCACATTGTGAAACAATGGCAGT
>JABFPN010001773.1:0-26441 GCA_022817305.1 Leptoteleia sp. ZL-2020 | reverse complement strand
CCCCCCCCCCCCCCCCTTCCAACCGCCGTCCTCGCGGCACAATCTCGACACCTCCCGCTCGTGAATCGGACGACATAATGCGCGTTTCGTGCCGCACGATACAAGGCGCCGCGAAGGAACGAGCACTTACGGACAAAAAGGACCGCGATAACCCCGATAAAGAAATATTATTTCATTCGCCGGCTCCGGGGCATTGATTTTGCGCCACGCTCGCGCGACCTCGCGGCGAAAATAATATTGCGAAATCAGCCCGCCAGATGGCGGCGCCGACGGTTTCTCTGGCGGCGATTTTTCGACCCCGATTCTGCGCGCCATCGGCAACTTCCGGTCGCCGCAATTTCATCGGAATTTGGATTTTTTCCCCCCCCCCTCCCCCGCAGATCAATTTCGAGGTCGACTGGCCGACCTATTTCTGCGACGTTTAACGATCGGCGCCGAAATAGGGTCGCGGATATCGTAACGCGACAGGTTGTCGTAATTGTTGCTGCTATCAACATTTTTTATTGACGGTAGTTTGCGGTTCGTTTAAGGGTTGGCTAAAATGGACTTTTAATTGTGAACAGCTTTTGCCAACGGAAGTGTCGAATCCTCTAATTATTAGAATTTTTCGTTCGAAAATTATATACAGTTAAATAAATGTTTTATTTTCGATTAGCATTCATATTTGGCGCGGGTGTGCGTGCGCATTCAACGTCACAGTCTGCAACTTCACGCCGTACTTAGATGTTTAATTGCGAACAGCTTTTTCACCGGAACCGGAAATGATCTTATATTTTGTACAGCTCATTTGTGATTTGCCAGATTGTTCGTAAATACATAAAGTACTGCGTGAAGTTGCAGATGTGACGCTGGGTGCGCACGCACAACCGCGCCAAATATAAATTCTAAACGAAAATAAAATAGATTTTATTGTACTTTACTAGAATCAAAATTGGTAATATATGCATTTAATTATCATTTACCAAGTAACTATTTATATGTTCAATAACAATAGATAAACAACACATTTTTCATATATTCCTTGATAATAAATGATGTTTATTTCTCCCGGATTAGTTATAATCCACTTTACTAAATTAAATTCTGATATCCCATTTTCTGTTTTATATATTTATGTAAATACAATGAATATCACGTTCACTTTATTTAATTTCATTTCATTAATTAAGTATATAATTGAATAACGATATCAAGTATAATATTCGCGTTAATTCAATACTGAGAATTTAAAATTGAGAAAATATCCCGCTACGATCCCAATTAAGAATCCGATACCGAAAACGAGTTATCCTTACCCAGTTAATTCTGGATAATATTCATTAGTAAAATTGGGTTAAATTATAAAAGAACATTATTTTACTAAATATTTTGGTTTAGTCTACTCTATATATACAGTTTGCAAAATTCAAACAATTCAAAATATTTACATAAATTTTCAAGTTTTTATTTAAACTATTCCTTTATGCAGGCAATATTCATGAATATATAACAGTATTCAAAACGAAGTAATTGATCTTCTTCGTTAATGTGGCAATATTACAGCAACATTTATAACTTGTTTGTCACATATATGGGGATATAAGCCACATATATGGGGTCATGAACCACATATGGGCATATAAGCCACACATATGGAGATATAAGCCACATATACAGGGACATAAGCCACATATATGGGAACATGAGCCACATATGGGCATATAAGCCACATATATAGGGACATAAGCCACATATATGGGGATATAAGACACATATATGGGACATATGTGGTCCCAATGTTACATATAACATATGTAACATGTACCTAATATATGTATAATGTATATATTACATACATTCGACACATATGTTTACTTTTATATGAAATCTTTACATTAAATTTCTAACACATCAATTTTTAAACTTTTATCTCTCTTTCAGTCCAGACATTAACATCTTTAACATTAAAATTATTCTCACTTTTTACATTTAATCAAGTATCGTGTACTGAAATGAAAACAAATCGCACAATTGCGTCAAGATTACCGACGCAACGTTCCACCGCACTGACAAAGAATGTAAATTTGAATCATGCAAATTAAATCCTTGCAATTAGCGCGGTCGATGAAAAATGTCACTGCCCTTATCAGAAACCCATTTTGTGACCTACATTGGGCGCGCGATGAGAAATTATCGGGTTAATCATGTGACCCTAACGTGACTCGATAAGGAGTTTACCAGAGATACCATCGTGGAGCTTTATTTTTATTCACAACCGCGCGTCACTTCAATGCCGGCCAGTGGATCCGACTAATTTGTAACTCTTTATCTCCCGTCCGTTCTTATTCGCTGATTACACATCGGGACCATACGGAATTTCGCAACGTTCCCACTGTTCGCCACGAGAGAATTTTGAATTATTTGACAAGAATTCGCGGAACGCGCCGATAAATAAAAGAAAGAAAGAAAAGAAAGCTTTGCAATATCAACAAACATTCTCGCGCGCGGAGAAGCGAGAAGTATGTTTTTCACGGAAAATACCAAATTGGATATAACGCGTGTGATGTTAGGTTGAAATTTCCATGCCAAATTTGCACCAACGAAAATAACGTAATTTATATTATATAAGCATCGTTAATTTAGATTCAGGAAAAGCGCGGGATTTTTAATAAAGGAATAATTAATTGGAACGAATGGTAAAATACCGCAGAGATAGAGAAATATTTAAACATCGCGCGTTATGAGCAAGTAAATAAACGTACTTGCAATTAAATAAAAAAAAAGTTTATTAATTCGTGGTTAAAATTGCAAGAATTATTTTTTTCGTTAAAAATATATTTTTTTAAACTCTTTAAAAGAATAAGTTTATTTATGGAACTGAAGAATGAAACGTTTTTAAAATTGAGCATAAAAAAGTGATGTTTGTAAACATTTGGAAGGTCAAATTGAGGAAACAAAAATAATAATATTGTTTATTTACATCCAAAGGATCCAAAAATGGATGTAAATAGAAAACAAAAACAAAATGCAAGCTGACTCTGTTTTTGTTTTATATTTACATGCATTTTTATGTCCTTTGGATGTAAATAAACAATAGTATTGTTTTTCTTGCGTTAATTTGACCTTTCAAATGTTTACAAACATTACTTTTGTAGTTATACAATATTAAAAACGTTTCGTTTTTCAGTTCCATGAAAACGTTTCATTTTTCAGTACCATGTTTCTTTCAAAAAAGAACTTGAATTTACCAATTTTTAATATACACTGGTTTTTAGATTAAAACAATCTGTTTTTCTCGTTTAAAGTTACCATCAAATCGTAATCAATAATAGAACGTCTTCGAGCTATACCATTTAGTGCACTGCTGACAGCCAACCAGCTATCAACCCTTCTGATATAGTTTAATTTCAAGAGAAAACTGCACAATCTAAAATATGCAAGGATTTTTCTTCATGAATGTTATGGCATACAATTTTATTTTTAGATACTTCCAGTAATCTTAATAAATATAATATCTCCTGATCTTAATAAATACAATATAATATCTCATTTATATATAATCCTAAAACTTGCTAGAATAATTATATAACTCATATATTTTAATGAACTTTAGATTTATTTTAATAATTAAATTTCATATCATATATCAATGTTTAAACGAACGCATATTTTTTTAACACATTACCTTATATGCATTTGACTGTACAGTGCAGGTCTGTTACGTTTGTTGCGCTACATACATGCATGCAAGTTTCATCATTACATATTAATGTGCGAGTTTAAATTTTAATTTAAAAAAGAAAGTAGGATGAAAGCGTGACGCGACCTAAATTTATTTCGACAATTAAAAATAGAGTTTACTTTAATGCCGCAAAATTTTGTTATTATTAACTTTTTGTTAACGGTGAATTAAGGATATAATAATAATAATAATAATAAGCTATAAATTATGTACTTAAAACAAGTTTTTGAAGTAGTTACATAGTTCAATGAACATACAACTATTGACAATGCGCCTCTCGAAAAGCATTTAAGGTAATGACAAAGTCGTTTCAACTTCCCATGTTTATAGCCAATAAAATAATGCTTACATCAATTTAATAATGAATTATTTCAATTGAAATAACAGCAATCTGTGATATCAAACGTAACGTTGATTTTAACGGGATTCTTAACTGCAGTAAAATGGAAATTCTTTTTTTAAGAAAATCAATTAAAACTTAAACTGAGTTTATAAGATATTTCTTACATAGAAATATTATATATTGTATCTTATAATGTTAGAAATATAATTGCGTAATATTGCCACTATAATATTATTCGTGAATATTGAAATTATATTTTCCTGCCTTTCTTAATACTGCTTTAATATTAAAAAATATTAACGATTAAAACTTAAATGTGCTTACATAGGGACATTAAGCAATATATGCGTAGTATAGTAATAATACAATAGTAAAAAATTTTATTATAAACATCACGAAAGGATTATTAAACAATGTAATAAAATTTATGAACATTGCAGCAATATAGCCGGTGTTACTAAAAGTGAGACGTACACAATACTGCTGCGATATTGCCCACTGAGAAAAAAGATAGTACATATACAGTGGAGTAAAATGTTTATCATCCTACAATTGTAGCAATATTGAAACACTTTCCACAATATTGCAGTAATGTTACAATAACCTTCTGCAATTTGTAAATTTCGTATGCCAAATTCCCAAATAATTTCCTATTCCAAACTATTAAATAAAATATAACTTATTTCCCAATTGTATAAAATTCTTTGCTAAGAATTTATAAAGTTTCCTATATTAAATTTATAGCTGCGATATTAGAAAAGTTGAAATAATTCACCACATTTTCACTGTACCATAAATGCGCATGCGTCAAAATTGTTATTGACAAAAACAGTAAAAATAATTCCCAAGAAAAAAATATATATTTAATTATGTGCTTATAAATATGATAAATATATTACCGTTAAAAACACTGAATTGTTTCTTTTAAACAGACAATTTTTCTATTGTATTTCTCTCAGTGCATATATGCCACCTATATAAAAATGTTTAATGGGACCTATTGTCACAAAGTAGAGTATTATTTCACTCAGGAATGCATAGAATCCAATATCACTATATTTTTCTCTCGGTATGGATGCACAGTGTATTAAACTTTCCAGCTTTTTTTCTGCCTGTACAGTAACATCAAACGCTTATGGGACAGTCCTGCGTACAAGACTGCACTTGGGTGCAGTCATTAATTGAGAAGGGACACAAGGATGGGGTGAGGTTAGGTCGAGAGTGGGTGGTGGGGGATTGAAGGGGTACGTTCCCCGGAGATGTGGGCAGAAGCGTGACTCACCGAGTAAAAGTAGTTTAATATCCTTGGCAGCCTGGATGCCGTCCTCTTTCAGGTTCTTCTCGATCATCTTGCTGCGGGCCAGAGCGGCCCGCTCCTCCGCGGACATAGCGCAGCCCATCTTGCTACACGTTGCCTTCACAAACGCCACCCCCGCCGCCTTGCGTAGCTCGAGCGCAGACGAAGCCCGCCGACTAAGCCCGACCTTGCCGGCCAGCCGGGCCCGCGCCAACAAGTATCGCAACGCGGTCACCAGCACCAGAACAACACCACACCACCGTCTCTGCAGCCAACGGATCAAACAACACGCGCACCTCCTGGCCCCTTTACGCCTGCGGCGCTCCCTACCGCCGTAACGGCGCGTGACACGCGAGCAGCGAGCCAACGCTCGCTCGCGTACGCACGCTCCTCACCGCGCACCGACTAGCCAGCTAACCGGCTCCGCCGTCGCCGCCACCGCCTCCGCCGCCACCACCGCCTCCGCCGCCGCCCCGCCTCCGCCTTCGCTGACACCGACCAACACCTGCGGTTTCCGACCTGCAAACAATCAAAAGGGCCCCACATTTTTTTTTTTTTTTTTAGTTTTTATTTCATATTCATACTCCTCCCCGCGGCCGTTTCGTCGCCTTTGCGCGACATTAATTGGTGAGAATGGGCAATCACAGTTTCGTGATGGTCTTTGTGACTGGACGGAGAAAAATGTTTCGTTGTAATAACGAAATGTTTATTGCCTTTTTGGCGGGCCAAAGGTTTTAGTTGAAATAACGGAATATGATATGTCGGTCTAAATATGTGACTTCCTAGTAAAATTGAACCAAATATGGTCCATATATGGTTCATATATGTTTTAACAGTTTCATATAAGGAAATAAAATATTTCTATATGGATATATGTGGTCGATATATGACAATAATTTATATAATATTCCAGAAATAGATGCAGCTAATAATTTTCTTATATGGAAATCAATTATTGTCCATATATTGACCATATATGGCCATATATGAAGTAAGGAAAGACATATATGTCCATGTATGAATTTTTGATCTCATTATATAAAATTTTTAAAACATATATTGACCATATATGGACCATGTATGGACATTATTGTTACTAAGACTGTAACTAATAATATTTTTTATTGAAACAGAAAGATTTGATTCTATTAACTACATATCTTCAATCAAAGGATTTTAGTCATAAATTCTATGTATTCTTTTCTCAATGTGTGGCAAAATTTTCTTCCAGTCCAGTCATCGTGCACTCCCTAATAGGAACAGAGATATCCTTACATATCCCACAAATACTTCCAAATAATATCCTTATGTCCAATCCCAGAAATATTCTTAGTATATTATTGGGAGATTATATTTTCTTCAATATCCCAGAAATATACCAATGATTTTCTAATAAGGAAATTATTAGAAAATATTTATGGGATATCTTTGGATTTCTATTTCTACTAAAGCCGGGATAATTATGCCTTTAGTTGTCTATTTTAATTAATTTAGTTAAAATAACCAACACAAATTTAACTGTCTTTTTCTGGTAATTAACCCAAACAAAAATGGTTACTAAACTCGGCTTATAATCCGAGTATAGCAAATATTATTCAATTCATGAAAAAAGTTGGTATAAAACATGTAACAAATTTAATTGAAATACATTGCTATATAAATATACGTTTTATATTATATCAGAGATATGATGCATTGGACAAGAAACTTATTCGCTTCAATGCTGATTGGCGAACTAAAAATATTCAACATAATATTTATGTGCGCGAATAAAATGAGAATTGAGTGTATTAAACGAATGGACCAGGGTATTATTTCTTCTTTTCTCTTTACATTTTGCATTGGGAAAGAATTTTGTGCGCGTTCAATTTGATCACAGAGTTCATGAAAGAATATATTTATAACGAGTATATTTACATACTCGATATTAATTTACTCAATATTAAAATACACTAATTGAAAGCAATAAAATAACCGCCAATGTATTTCTTATATTATACATACGCATACACACATGTATATATATACAAATATAACAATAGGTGGTTTTGGAGCCACGCCCTATTTGGGAAACTAGATACATTTTGGACATTCAAATTTGAGCGGGAAATTTGAAATTGAATTACTAAAATGAATGACTTTTACCATTTTTAATACTAAAATTGTTCACTTTTCGGACACAAATTACTATAAATCATTTCAAATTATACCATTACTCCTCTCTCAATGCAACTAATAAAAAATTTATTCCACACTACGACCTTCGAAAACCCAACAGGTTGACGATGATCTCAGCTAAATTACCATTCGTCACCAAATCGCTTACTCTTTATTTAAAGTCGTTTACAAATCATTGTTTATCAATCAATCCTTACCACCCTTAGTCCATCGGAAATTTTGCCAATAATTTACAGTTCATTGTACCCGTCGCCAAGTTTCCCAACTAATACAGAACAGCCGCATTGTGATCTAACAAGAATTAGGATTTTCGGAAATCAGGGAGGGGGTATAAATTTGCCCGGACCATTAATTGGCCAATAATGAATTTTAACGTGTCGTTACTGAAATTCCTACCAGACGTAAATCGTAGTCGCAATTTCGGTCCAGATTTATCGGCCAGAATGGCAACATCCGGTGGATTCAAAGCGCGACACTTTTAGCCGGAAGAGTCGCGGGACCTTAAGCCTCCGAACTTTGATCCCAGTCAAATTTCAATTCCACGCGGCAACTTCGGTTTGTACCCCTTATTGGTCGATCCGGGAGGGGGTGGGGGGGATTAGATTAGCCATGCAGATGAAGTTAAAGTTAGCCGTGGGATGAATTCGGTTAAGGATTAGACTTAAGGATTAGTTTTTCATCCCCTCGCCACCCAAGGTGACCGATAAGCTTTGCCATCGATTGACGTCTTTAATTGTCATCTCAGTTTCAATGACTCATTGTCGATGCATTAATTCTGGAACCCCAGCGGTGATCGAGCCGATGGTACAAACTTTCAGGAAAATTCTACTTATATCTTCTTAATTTTCAACGAACTTGTTTATTAAACTAATTCAAAATGGCGGCTTTAGATATACATTGAAAAAAAAATTTTTGAGGCTTCCAACTGGATGGTAGAGTTGAAGGCATACTTGAAACAACCATATGCGAGTTAAATCTCCCATATTTATATAGTTGAATTGACTCGATATTCCAATTGAATAATTGAAATTAGTGAAATGACAGTCGGTGTATATCTCACGTTACGAAACAGTAACTTTGGCGCAGTGGTTTAAGTTTTAACTCTATGTTAAAATATGTACCTACTCAGTTCAAATCCTAGCCAAGCCGAGATTATGAAAAGATTTTTTTATAAAATTATTAAATAAAATATTTTTCCTTGCCCAAGTATACATAGAGTTAATTCAACTCAAAAGATATTTTATTATGTAAAATTTTAAATAAGCTTGATCGTATTTGACTCAGAAAACGAGTTGATTCAACTCGATTTTACTTGATTCAACATAGCATTTTTTACAGTGTTAGGGATTTTTCTTTAAAATCAAACGAAGATAAAGATTATCGATTTACTTTAAAATGTAAATTCCTCTTGTCAATATTGTTTGAGTCAATAATTGTTTTACCCGTCAAACGATTATTCTACGTATAATTCGACCCTTTTTAAAGGTAAAGTAAAGAAGTGTAACATTTATTAGCATTGCTTTTGCGGGGCATTTATTACCGAAGGATATATCGTAGGAGTGACGAAAAAGGAACGAAAGTAGAAGAAAAATAGCTCCCGCCTTATCATAATAATAAAAGAACTCCTAACCTCAATTTACGCAAAGTTAAATTGGAGCGATGCGGGCGATATCTGAGGTACCATCAAATAAAAGTAAGATTTCGATACCCGCCCAAGTGGATCGAATAAGTGTTTAGTTTATGTTCCCTCGGAATAAAATTTCCTTGGAAGAATCTTTAACTTATTTAAAATCTCGTGCCGGATTCCAAGTAACATCTGTTTATGGTACCTACACCAGGAACCAAATTCGATGCCTCTTTTGAAACTTCGTATTTTAAATATCTTACACGATAACACTTTGTACGATTTGTTTGAATTTTTGTTAGAATGTTCGATTCCCTTTCATATCTCCACTTCATACTTTTTAGAGATAAAAACAGCCAAATTCACACGAATCATCGTTCCATCCTTGGTAATAAGATATCCCTGATTTTAAACGTAGGCGGAAATTAGTCGTTTTCCACCCTAGGACGGAAACTAGGAAGTTTTTCTAGTTTCTTATCTACACAATTACACGTGTTACAAAACAATATATTACTAAACGAAGAAAAAAGTGGTTTTAAGTTGGTGACCCAAGCCAAAGGCGAAGGGTTACCAACCTAAAACCATTTTTGTTCGAGTTTACTACGATATTTTATTCACCGTGAATGTGAAATATGTTGGCAACCCTGCGAGCTACCAATACATTTTATTTTTAAGCTGAATAAAATACATTTTACTATACCATATTATAAGAAATACTATAAATGCACAAACATTCTCAAGTCCCCATAAAAAATACTAAAAAGTACTAATAAATTTTTCTTCCACTGTTACTCCTCCATTGCATTTCTCTACTTTTATTCAACAGTTGAATTTAATTTACAAGAAAAATAACAAGCGCGAATAAACGGAAGCGAAATGTGGTTATCGCGAAAATTTCAAAATATTTTCAACGTGGATGGCACGAATTGGATTGAACGGTTGACGGCCGGACTGTCAGCAAACAAAATCATCACGAGTGACATTAATACGCGTTGTTCTTTATATTAAAGCGCGCGACGTTATTAATATAGGATGGCGAATGCCTCTCTCGGAGTCAAGGGACAAAAATGCGGCCGTTGTTTTGCGACGTACGTGCAATAATGCAAATTCGATGCTGCTGGCAGATAACTTTGCGGCAAGGCAAAATGATTTCGACGCGGGCTTATCGTAATTATGGCCCGATCCCGCGGCAAACCGTCGGGACGCGACAATTCTTTCTTCTTTTTATATTTAATGTATCGTGACTGATAACATTAGTTCAATTCAGCGCTATAATTTCCGTGAAAAAAGAAAAAAAAAAAAGAAAGAAATGGCTGCACGCTATTGTAACCGGAATTCATCTTTATGCCGCTCGATACGGCACTCAAACTCGTTACAATGGGCCAATTCTTTTAACTGCGATCGTTTAAAATTTCTTTTTGTAAAGAACGGGGAAAAAAAAAGAAATTGTGTAAGATTTTTGTTAGTCGAATCGAGGGAATTCTTGGGATATGGAACGTTCGGGGAATGTTTGAGTAAAAAGTTTTTGATACATGTTTATGCGTGTGTGTATGTGTATTTTATATAATTATTATATAGATATGTATATATAGGGAACTATAAAAATAAAGTTGGGATAATTGTGTACTTGTTTACCCCCCCATCCCCTCCCATCAAACTACACTGTTTACATATAAAATCTTTGTATTTTGCGAGAAGCCACCATTTTTAGTAATTTTTTGCCACTATTTTTGTGTTATAATGACTAATTATTATGAAATTTTACTAACTTAAGATAGCAAATTGTTAGCAAATAAAATAATGAATTTTTCTCCAAATATCTCATAAATGAATATAAAAAAATTATTTCCTTTTCTTTGTATTTGATTAATTTTTGTCTCGTTTTGATTCGATTTGATTTATCTCATTTTTGTTACATTTTTGTCTCATTTTGATTTGACTTAATTTGTCTCATTTTTGTCTCATTTTTATCTCATTTTGATCTCATTTTGATTTGATTTGATTTGATTTGATTTGATTTGTCTCATTGATTAACTTTGAGACAAGAAATATTCCCAATTTCAGAATGTTAACAATTATATCTTACAAATCTAATTGAAATGACAAATTAACTATCGATCTCCCCACTCGCAGTAAACTTTTTATCAACAATTGATGATCTTTGCCCCCGGCGTAAATCCCATTCCGTAAAGCACATATCGACAGGCGCGTCCGCGGCGTCGATACGCGAGATAAACAGCGAGCACACTCGCAGCTCACACTTGCCACTTGTTTATTACCTTGCGATCTTAACGACAAGACCGTGGCGGCCAGCGCAAAAGGGAAACTTGACTCGCGACGAGCACGCGCCCGAGTTGGCAGCTCGCCCGGCGCACTCGCGACTCCGATATTTCGCTCAAGCCGTATTTCACGATACGCCGTCACATTCTAATTGTCATTCATTACTTTTATCCGGAATAAACAAAGGCCCGAGATAAAGCGTCAGCTCCCTCCTCGCCGGCTCAAATAGTTCATTTTCGTCCGTCATCTGTCCCGCTAGTTTTGCAACACCCCCCCCCCCCTATGCTACTCCCCTCCCTCTCTCCTACCCCTTCGCCCGGTAATAAATAAGTCTACTTTTAGATACTTATTTCCAGTGATGATTCCCGAGAATTGTAATTCAATGCAAACTCCTTTTTCTTTTCCCCGTCTTCCTCGGCGCTGGTTTATAACTCCATTAATTTGATCTCGCTTCCGATTAAAAAGGTGACGGGATGTTAATTTTCCACTTTTTTTTTCATTTCTTCGCGTATTGCGCTTGACGAAAATTCTCGGTAGGTGAAGTAAGAATAAATGTTATTAATTGTTTGGGAAAATGAGATATATTTGGTCGATATATGTTTTAGCAATTTCATATAAGATGAAAAATTTATATGTGGACATATATGAACTCATATATGGGGTGAATAATTTTCTTATATTGAAATCAATTATTAATAACGTATCAACCGTACATGTGGCTGTATATGACTATATATAAATTAAGAAAAAATATATGTCCATATATAAATGTATTTATTTATGACTGTTAAAACATATATGGACCATATATGTTTCATTTTTACTGGGGGTAATAATTAATGTTGTAGTAATTAAATTGAATTATAATTTAATTTAAAATTTATAATTAAATTTTTATTTATTTATAATTAAATACTTATTTATTTGTAATAAAATATAATGTATACTACTATTTAATCGATATTAAAATTCACGTATAGCTTCCCACTTGTAGGAATAAAGTAAGGCACACAAAAGTTTCGGTAACGCCCTGAATTGCCGGTTTGTTACACCCGAAGTTGGCAATTTATGAACATACTCACCCATAAAAAGTTCTATTTAAAAAATTATCGTAAGTATATATATGTACCACTGATTGATAAAGTGCTTGAGTTAGTAAATTGTGAGTACAATCCTTGACAAAGTTTTAAAATTTTTTTTTGCTATTTCTTTTCTTTTTTTCATAAATAAAAAGACAAATTCCACAAAAACGATTACAATAACTGAATATATCGCGTCTCATTTTTTATTTTACTATAATGTGGCAACAACTGTGGCAACCGTGGTAAAACATTATCCATAGTAAACTCTGCGGTATTTTATTTTTTTTTTCTTGCGGTATTTTTTACGAAACTAAGCGATATTTTAGTGCTATACAGTAGAAGCCACAATAATTCTTTCGTCGCGAGCAGCTAATTGAATTTGTAAACAATGTTTTTAAATTACACTTATTCTGCATGCGCGGTTTATCAAAAATTCGTACAAAACTTTTTGTTACAAATAATATCACAAATTCGTTACGCGAAAGAAAATATAATGGTGAAATTTCCAAATGTTCTGAACGCCTCGCTGAACGAAATATTGATTTTTTTTTACGCAAATGCATTTCATGTACTATCTTTTTAACGTTATTTGTATTTATTATATTTTATATATCAACTTTTTTATTACTCAATTATCGTATTAGATACTGGGACATAAATCATTTTAAAATGATTTCTAATTAACTTACAAATTGAACGCAGATTTTGTATTATAAAATTCTTCTTTTAATTGAAATGATGAATTTAGTAGGATAGATTGGAAAAGTAATTATTTCTACTGTTAATAATAGTAAAATTTAAAAGTCATGTAGTAAATATTAGTAGAAAAGTACTGCAAATTGTTTTGATAATTATCATTTTTACTATTTTTAATAGTAAAATTTTTCACTCTTCAGAGATACCCTCAAATGGATATAAATAATTTTCTTATATTGAAATCAATTATTATTATATACCAACCATATGTGGCCATAAATTATCATATATGATTTAAGATAAAACATATATCCATATCTAAATGTTTTATTTTTTCATTTGAAATTATTAAAACATATATGAACCATACATGTTCTTTTTCACTAGGAAGTTTATTAAAAAACCATACAATTTTTAAAATTCTAGATACTTTAACCAGAAATACCAATAATTTACAAAAAAAAAATATCATAATACACATTATCGTACGATCAATGCATCAAATGACATTAAAAACATTTTTTTCAACGTGACTCTACCTTTTACAACATGTCGGCGTTCAAAACATTACCAAAAAAATATTCAATTTCCTGTACTTTTTTTCACCATTCCTGTATTTTTTTTTCACCATTACATTTATATGATTTCGAGGAAAATCGAGTATGTGAAATTTTCAAGCGGTATTTTCCTTATCTTTCCACGAGGAAACTGTTTACAAAGGGGACAACAATCCATGCACACTCCGTACAGCAGTCGCCAATCAATACTCCCGACAAAACCACTGGAATTGATAAGATTTTTAACATGAACATTGTACATTTTAATATACAACATGTACAACAATTCAAATCTCACGATCCCAACGGTTCTATTAATTTAACAATTATAATTAACTTTAATTCATATTTTTTTCTTTTATTTTTATTTTTTTAACGAATTCATCGAAAATAGCTTTCATTAATTAAAATCTTTTTGCCGAAACGTTATAAATATTCTTGATAATTTTGATATTTGTTATTTATTTTAATCATTCATTTCCCTCGAATGAAATTACATTCACTCGGATTGTTCGGTTCAATGAAATTGTTATTAACATTATCGAATTCAATTCTTCGGCCAAGCTAACTTTTAACAATTCAATTAAATCAATTTCGTTTATTTTTTTTCAAACAAACATTCGCGGATGTTCGAAATATTAAGGAACAAAAGATAAAAAATTGTATTAGTACACCGAGAGAAATTCGCTTAGTACGGCCAACTAAAAACTTTAAGTTATTGTCAAATAAGTTGGACTAAATACCCTGGTGGAAACCGTCAGTATTGATAACTGGCTGATAACTAGCTCGATACTGGCACAGCACTGACAGCCAGCTATTATGGCAAAGTACATATGGACCAGTACTGATTCCTTACTGTATCTCTACACTGAGAAAAGAATATAGTAATATTAACTATACACATAGTTAATTTTCGTGAATACTATACAATTTTAGTTCCAGTTACCTGATTTTTAGTTAAAATAACCATAATATGGTTAATTCAACCAGAATTTTAGTAATCACGAAAATTAACCATGTGACTTTTCTCTCAGTGTACTGGCACCAGTGGACAAACGGATCTAAGCCAGTACTGACTTAACTGTCCAACCAGTACTCCGCCAACAATTGCCCAGTACTTGTCTGCAAACGAAACTTTATCTATTTGTCCAGTACTGGGTTCAATACAGGCGATGTACTGGTATACAAATGGTGCCAGTAGACAAACAATGCAGAACCAGTATTGCCACCAGTGGCCAAACGGATTTAAGCCAGTAAACTTTATCTATTTGTTGAGTTTAAGTTGGTAAACCTGTCCAAAGGTGAAAGGCTACCAACTTGGTAGCCCGCAGGGTTACCAACCCATTTTACTTTTAAGATAAATAAAAGAATATTACAATATTAAAAATCAATATATTTTTCAAGTTTTAGTAAACTGAATTCCAATTTGAATACCAAACTAATTAAGTTCATTGTATTTCGAGAAATTTATTTATAATTAATATCAAATAAACATATAATTATTAATCATTATTTAACTGTTTTCTTCATTTAATTTGACTTAATTTAACACAACACAATAAATATTAAATGGTTGAATGTATCTGCATAAAATTGATTCATAAAATTGTCCAACTTGCATTTCTACTCCCCGCCCCATATGTTTTCTTTCTCGTTCGAATTTTCTGCAACTAATCGTCAACTTAAAAGTACTACCACTAATAATAGCACGACACAACTTGTTGGCGCCTCGTACATTTTATGCCGTCCATTTAACATTTCCTACCTGGACAATCAATATTTACCGACAAATAAAGGCATCATTTTTCTTCCACTCAAGTATATAATAAAACATACACTTTTATCACTCCTTATTACCGCAAGACGGCTAAGTACACTTCTTTTTAATGCATTCTTAAAATTAATTTAAATATGGATTATCTAAAATTAAAACAACGGTTCTTAATTAATTAAAAATATTCGCCTCGTTTCGTCCGAAAACAATTCTTACATCTTGAATTGCCAATACTCATATTTATAACTTAATTTATTCGCCTTGAAAGGGAAAAAGGTAACCTTTTTGGACTAATAAAATTCATTAGTTGCGCGGAATAAAACATGGTGCTCGACTGGGAAATAAATATTATTATCCACCTTAAAAGCAAAACAACCCCCGAAGGGTTACCAACGGGAACCGTTGTTTTCACGGTAAATAAAACATCGCATTCGGCCCGACAATACCGAACGGAACTCGTAAGTAAATATTTTGATGCTGCCAGCGCGGGCCGAAAGGCTCGGTGATAAGACCACTTATTTTCTTGTTAAGTAATATACTGTTTCTATGTTCTTATTTACAGTAATAAAAGGCTCTTATGTATTTACGAAAAAATGACCGAACAATGCCTTACATGCTAACAAGGTTATAATTTTTTTTTAACTTAACAGAAATATGTAGTGTCTGTGGCGCCACCTACGCAAATTGGTTGGAATCAAGAATTAATGCAAAGCCATTAAAATATATTTTGGTGACATTGTGATACTTTGAAAAGTGCCAGTTTTTCGTCCAAGTCAAGATGGTTCTGTTTTTCTTTCTTCCCTCCAGTGTATAGTAAATTATCTCTGATTAAAAAATCCTTTGGTTCTTATTTAAACCAATTAAACCGATTGAATCAGAAATTCCAACTTATATGTATTAAAATGTACACTGAGAAAAAAGATATATCATAAATTACTATTTTTTGCATCAATTTAAGGATATATTGGAAAAGTAATTACCTCTACTGTTAATAATAGTAAATTTTAAAAGCCATGTAGTAAATATTAATACAAATATACTACAAGTTGCTTTGATAATTATGATTTTTACTATTTGGAATAGTAAAATTTTGTCACTCTTTAGAGATATCTTCGAATGGATATAAATTGTTTTCAATTTTACTATTACTTTTTTCTCAGTGTACTATAAATTTCATTACTTATAAATCAACTAAATCTTTCTATGATGCAAATTTTAATGCACGCCTAATAAAGTCCAATTTAAACCCACTAAATATTAACATTAAAATTATCCTCATTTCGATCCTCCACGCCGCAACAAACCGTTCGAGTTTAATAATGTCAGAATATTTGGATGCTTCCATAAAAAAAAAAAGAAAAAATTATAAACATAAATCAAGCGGAGACATTTGCGTTCCAACGTTTCTAATTCTAATTAACCTAATTTAGTTGCCTTATGTGTATAAATCTGTTTGGTCACACTAACGCATCAAATATTCCTCACAGTGGTAATGTAATAAAAGGTAATTAATTAAAAAAAAAAAAAATTGAACACTCGCACATGTTACAAATTGTAATTCACAGCACCACGGCTATTTCCGTTTTAATTTTAACGATCAATTTGTAAGGGCACAATTTAGCGGGATTACATTCATAACTTTATAAACCACGTAATCCGAGTTGAGCGAAAAGTTCCCTGGTTTTAATTAACTAAAAAGAGTTCCCCAATTTTTTGTTTTATTTACGGCCAAAGAAAAGAAACAACGCGACGCGTCTAAACAAGTGTTTTTGTATCGGACGTAAAAGCAGAAGGGGAAGGGGGAGGAGCGAAAAAGGCACGAGAGCTCGCGCGACAAATAATTCGTACTAAAATTAAATTCTAGAGCCCCGTGGCTTTCCCAAAAATCTATTCCGCAAAGAATTCTCATGAGCGAGATAAATAAATGTCATCAAGGCCAGTCATTCACCGCGCGGTTCTCAGGAAAAAAAAAAGAGAGCTAAAATTGAAATTTAAACGAGTAACCGGGTAATCGGAAATAGTTTGAGTGGTCGTTCGATAATCCTTCCAAATTATAAGCGGCGTGGGGAAGGGGACAAAAAAAATGGCCAACGAAAAAATAATCGCACGGTAATATAACCCTAGTAGAACTGAAACCGGGCTCTTTATATGGGTGTAACGCCGGGCATACATATGGCCCCAGTCGGGTATCCTTAATGGGATCCATGACTGAACCTAACCGGGGCCACACTACATTTCCCGGTAATGTTAATGTTTCCAGGCCCTGGCAAGGTAACCCAGTCGGACCCCAACCAGAAAAAATTCACGTTTGTTTATATTTGGGCAAACCAATTTCAACCTGACCAGACCCTGACCTGGTTATCATAGAAAATTCACGTTTGTTTGTGTTAGGGAAACCCGATTTCAACCTGACCGGACCCTAACCTGGTTATCATAGGGAATTCACGTTTGTTTGTATTGGGGAAACCAGATTTCAACCTGACCGGGCTTCAACCGGATTACCATGGGTGTCTATTTGTAAGGTGGCATCCCAACTGGGACCATATGGTCCCAACCCGGTAACCTATAAACCGGGTAACCATGTCGATGCCACAAACGGGCCCGATTTGGACCCGGCCAGGGAAATTTCCGTTACCGACTTCATCGCTCATGATTCCGCGTCGTAAAAATTGTCGAACAGGGGCCACGGGATGTGGTTCATTAATTAAGGGAAGGGAAGAGACTCGGGAAAATTCGCCGAAGACGGAGAAGTGACCGATTATGTCACACGTGTGACCTTGAAGTTGCGCGTGGATTCGTGACTCGCTGGTCGATGACGTTTCCGTGATGAAAAATATATTCAGCGATTCCTTTTTGTGTATCATTCGATAAGGAAAGAAAGGATTAATAAGAATTACTGACATTGTTAGTAAACTGGTCGTACGCTTGGAAAAATTGGAAAATTACTATCTATAGTTAGTAAAACGTGTCAATTTGTTAATAAAAATAATAAAAAGGCTAATACTTTTTACTAATTTGGGATAGTTATTTTTCAACTTCTTTGAGTATATTGACCAGTTTACTAACAATATTAGTAATTTTTATTAATCTTTTCTCTCCGTGTGTAAACGTTTTCTGTATAAAATAAGCAATAGATGATGATAATAATAATAATAATAATAATAATAAAGAATATTAAGATACATTTATTAAAAATACCGTAACGTTCTTTAAATTGATTTCTACAAATTGAAATTGAAAAATTATTTCAATACTTTGTTGCACTAGAAATAGAAAGTTATTCACAGTGTTAAAAAATCAATGTCATTTTATTTCTTTTGGCAGGTCGATTTTAAACATAATCATATTTTTATAACCTTCAAGTTTGCCAGATATTAAAAAGAGATAAATAGATACAGAAAAAATGGCCTGACAAATCTTGAACTTTAATACAACTGTCATAAATTTTGTTTAACTTGTAACACTTTATTTATTTCATTCAATCTATTATGGCAAAGTTATCTCAGAAAATCGTAACAGTATAAATGCCATTCTTATTACTTAGTTTTTTTCGGTGTAAAATTTAAAATCACAATGGAAAAGAAAAAAAAAATATAATCCGTTGATTCAGCATGAAGAGCTGTTAAATCAACATTATTTTCTATTTAAAACAATGGGTAAATGAGTGTTGAGATTCTCGTGTTGACACTACATAATAAGCACATTAAGAAAACTAATTTTGAATTTATGCCGCGTTGAATAACTTGGTCACTCTGTTGAATCAACGTATAAATTTCGTTCACGTTGCAAATCTTTCCAACTTACATTTTAATGTCACTTTTGCATGGCCATTATTTCCGGAGTATATTCAGAAAAAAAAATATCATTAAAACTTGACACGTTTTACGTTAACAATGCAATTATAAAATGAAACTTATTAACAGGTAATATGTACCCTAGTAAAAATGTTACATATATGGTCTATATAGGATTTAACAATTTCGTGTAAGGACTGAGAAAAAAGTAATAGTAAAATTGAAAACAATTTATATCCATTTGAGGATATCTCTGAAGAGTGAAAAATGTTACTATTAAAAATAGTAAAAATCATAATTATCAAAGCAACTTGTAGTACATTTGTATTAATATTTACTACATGGCTTTTAAATTTTACTATAATTAACAGTAGAAATATTTACTTTTCCAATATATCCTCAAATTGATACAAAAAATTAGTAATTTGTGATATATCTTTTTTCTCAGTGTATGTGGCTAAAATATTATATCAATTATTGTCATATATCGACCATATATAGCCATATATGGATTAAGGAAAAACATATGTATCCATATATGAAATTTTTATTTCCTTATATGAAATTGTTAAAACATACATGGACCATATATAGATCATATATTTCATTTTTACCAGTATTACATATTGACATTTTAAAAATGATAATTTTTACGTTTCTTAACAAAAAGATTATTACTTCCAGGACAAATTTTAACATAAAACACGTTAATAATTTTCATTTTATAATCGTAATGCTCACTTAACACGAAATATGTTAATTTTTATTGCCATTTCTTTCTCAGTACAATGATAACAAATCTTGCAATTTATTTTAACGTCCAAAAATTATACACTCTATAACCAATGCACGAATCACCTGCATAATTAAATTATAATACCAGAGTCGTACGTTCATTCCTCATATGTTGATCAATACATAAATTAATGCAACAAATAATTGCGCGTATATATGTTAGCCCGAGGTGTGAATGTTAATACATTAAAGCAAGAATATGAAAAGGTACGAAAAAAATTCGCGTTAAATTAATTGACATTTATATTCAATAATATAACTTGGCATGTTAGTTGCAACGAAATTTCAAGCCGAAATTTGTTAATTTTACCGAAAATTTTAAGGAAAATGTTGACCTCCTTTTCATCGAGTCCACTAAATGCATAGGAGAGAACATTTTTAAGCATACTCACGGTGTATGAATTTTGATTTAATTCTCAATTAAGATTTCTCTGTTTATACCGAAATGGAGTAATTGGAGCTAAATTAAAATCTTACTAATTATTAATTACTTTAGGGAAATTATTAAATTTATTAAATTATCAACATTTAAAACTTATGAATTCATTAATCTATTAAAATTTAACATTTATTAACTCGTTAAATTATCAAAATTTGTGCATTTATTAAATTATCATTTACCATGAAAATGAATATATTGCTTTTCAAATTAATAGTGATAATGTGTTAAAGAGATTCGTTCGAAATTATAACTTAAAAATTAATTATTCAAATTTATTTAAGTATTAATTTTAAGTATTATAATCAGTGTAGTTTTAAGTGTAGTTTTAAGTGTTATATTTATAGATAAAAAAGAAAAATTTTCCTTTTAAAAAACAGTAATTTTTATTAAAAGATGGCATGTAGTTGAAATACAATTAAAAACAGTGATTTTTTTCTGTCATATTTTTCTCAGTGCAGAGATGCATTGAAATTTACGTTAAAATTCGAACGAGTTTTTCACTGAAATGAATTGTCTAAAATGGCAGGAAAATGTTTTCCCCACAGTCAGTAGTTTTCCTTTCTATCAAACATTTCCCCTTCGATTAGCCGTACAACCAGCTGTCCCTCTCCGGTATTTTTAAATTTCGATGACGTATTTCTGTAAAGGTTCGCGCAGAGGGTAGCGCATTTCAGAGTTAAATAGTCAAAAAACGTAATTAAAGAAACGTGCAATATGTTTTAAATCAAGACAAATCAACTTACTATGCATTGTATTATATATACAATACAAGGAGAATATATGAAAGATTAAAATATACAAAAAAAAATCATGTAATATAAAATATAATAAATACAATTAATTTGAAAATTAAAAGAAAAGTGGATTTAATGATGGACTTAAATTTGTTATTTGAAATGTAAATTTTAACCAAAAATAAATGTAACAAAAATTGTTATCATCACGTATTGATTTTTATTTCAACTTCACGAAATATTCGAATAATTTTATTTTTGTGATTTCAGTGCCATCTGTGGCAAAGTAGAAACAATTTTCAAATAAAACTTGCATATTTAATATGACTTAAGAATGTAATAGATGGCGCCACAAAAGGCATTAACTGGTTGTTTATTAATTGTCATTAAATTTGACTATACTTTTTGTTAACAGTATTCGTTACGTTCTCAAATTACAAGAAAAACTACGTTTTTTCTAAAATTTCCTTTCTTTGTTTATCGCAAAAGTTCGCCGCAAATTATTAAAGATATTCTAAAATATCTCAATGGGGTCACTCTGCTAAATTTATAGTACAATTTACAGTTACATTTTTCTCGGTGTTAAAACTTTCTTATTGAACAATGATTCATTTTAAGTAAGAATTTAATACCGCTTAAATTTATTTGACAGCATCAAATAATGTTAACTAAGTAAAAGTGTATACTAAAATCTGAAATAGCTTACAAAAATGCGATCATTAATTAATTTTAAATATAAAAATAAATTCATTTGTTTACTTAAAAAAATACCAGTATTATTTTTGGTATACACTATATATACACTATATATACACTATAGAGTAAACATACACGTGGAGAAAAAATGTCATTAAACCAAAAACATTCACTTTTTGTTCAACATAGTCACTCTGTACAAGTTTCAAACAGTTCAGATTAATTACACTGAGAAAAAAATTGGGATAAAAATTATTATACTGTATCGAAAAATGGGGACAAATGACATCTTGTCTTAGTTAATATACAATATATAATGTTATAATTCCAAACTAATTAATTATCATTATTATCCGGCAAAAAACAAAATATTAACAGACGCACATATTATCAATTCAATTGCACTGTACATCCAGAAATTTTATAACATATTGGAGAAAAAAAATTACAGTCTTCCACACAAACAACTAATTTTATCAGCTATTGCAACTGACTTCTCGTTTACGTTAACTGCAACTGAGAAAAAAATCGTTTATCTTAACTGAAAAGTTCGGTTAAAATAACTAAAATTCATTTAGCTGATAACATACATTTATGTTAACCGTAACTCATTTCGCTCGGTGAGATATAATTAACAAAACGTTCACCTCAATACGAATTTGTCCGTTATCTATATTGATTTTTAACTTACAGTAAGCAGATTTATTTTACAATCGTTAAACTTCATGAGCGTAGAAAAAACGATGTTTATTACGAAAATAATTTATTACAACGCGTTTGTATTTATTAGCATTATCAGTGCATTAAAACTGGATAGGGAAATTTGAAAAAATATTAACTCTTTCAGTCCCATGTTATTAAATATGTGAATAAAAAATTATTTAGACGTGTATTTTGTATCATTAAAATGCCAGGGAATTGCCACGCCCACATTATCTAGTGGTATACGACGATACCAGAACATTCTAATTGGTATGGGACTGAAAGTGTCAAATCAGCAAAAAAAACTATTAGATCAACATATTTCTCTACTTTAAAGAACAAAAAGATATATTTTTAGATCCTAATGTTGATGTCACACAATTAGTTTTTCAATTAATGAACTAAAAAACTAATTTTGAGTTTAAATATATAAAATTACCAAGATTACTTTGCTGAATGAATACATACATTGTGTTCACATTTAACATTTGAACTTGGTTTAATTTTGTTAAATTTTTTCCCCACTGTATGTCGTACGATACCTAACAAATGCCAACCAACTCACTTAAAAAATGCAGAACTTGTGAATTATGAAATGCTGAAATGCAAAACATAATAAACTTTATTTTAATCTCATCTATTTTAAACGTATAATAATTTGCCAAGTTGTTTTTAAAAGTTTAACTTAAATCCAGTTATATTACTTCAATTGCTAAATAATTGTAATCGACAAAGTTATTGACAATTTCAAATTATTATGAAAATAATCTATATTACTTAAATTTAGTGTCGTTATTTGAGATGAAAATATGCTTCGATATATGTGTTTACATTCCATTGTATTTTTAACTTTTAAAACTGACATTAACTAAAGAAAATAAACTCTGTTGTGAATTAACATTTTTTACATCGATATATAAAAAAATTATAATTCATAATTATAGCACAGCTTTTATTCCACAGTTCACAAAATTCAATTTATATTATCAACTTCTCTCACTTTAATTTTTGAAATTTAAAATAAAGTTCATTATTATACCTCCATAATAATCTCATATTTAATATTAAATCCTCCATTAATAAATGTTAAAATTAATAACAATAATTTAATAACATTTAAGTCGAAACAGCAGACGGAACACTATATGTATATTGCAATCTAATAATATTGCCAAATGTTTATCACCGAACATGTAATTTTATGTACATTATATATATATATAAATAATGAGATCTACATATCAATAAGTACAGACAATAACTTGAAATAAATAAATTAAAGTCAAAACTCTTTTCATTGAATTCCTTTCCTAAACATTATTTAATTTTTACAACAAAACTTAACCTCAAAAAAACCCCATATTTATCATACGCAGAAGCAGTACAACTAATGTTGCGCAGTAATTGAAAAAAAAAAAAAAAAATAAGAGACATACGAATCAATTGATTCCGGGTGCTGGTACACGCCACCCTAATACACACGAACGACAATCATATCCCTTATCTGCGGCGCAACAAAAATGTCAAACATAATTTAAAAGGCAAACAAGCGCAAACACATTAACGGGGAGGGGGGGAAAGAAAAAAAAAGCCGCGCCGAACAAAATCAATATCAGAGCGGCCACGGTCTCTCAATCGTTGTCGAAATCCGAAAAAAGAGAACGACAGCTCGAAGAAAAGGATGACAACGAGCAAGTTGCGTTTGCCCCCGCCCGTCCTTCACCAACACTGCATCTCGTCTCTTAAGCAAAAAAAGGAAAAAAAAAAGAAAGAAAATAGGAAGAAACCGCGGCTCGCTCGATAAGCGAGCGGCTACAAAAGGCGCCTTTTATATTTTTATCAGAGCGAGAGCGAGAGAGGCCGACAACTGTAGCGGGACGTGCGAGGCGAGAGGAAGAGAGAGACGGAGAGAGCACGGCCGGAGCTTTCGACTCAACTACGGTGGTCAGTTTGGCATACGCGCGGCAGATGGAACGAAATGCGTGACACCGGAGGGATGCGCCAGCCAAAATGTCGCTTACCACCGGTGTGCCATTCACGGTAAATCACGGTCAAGTCCCACCGCCGACTGGAAACCGTTACCCAAATCCGGACCTTTCGTTCACCCGGGGTATTCCGTCAAAACAACAACATTATTCGGGACGAACCGAGGATAATTCTTTGGCATTGAAACACGATCCAATTATTCCGGAAATGTTTATCGATGGTCGATGCTAAAGCAACTTCTTGCTCGCCTTCAACTGAACCCTACTACTTGTCCTATTTGGCACTATCACTTCGTATACACGACGTAGCTGGCACTTGTTTATTTTATCTCGTGAATGAAACCACACAGTATATTCAATATACAAGCCAATTCCGGTACACATGCCCGTTCGACTAATCGTCGAGGTTTTATAACACGTCGACAGTTTCGGTAACTCATAAAATTATCGATTTGTCCTAACAAATTTGACGGCATGTTCCCAGTTTCAACAATTCCTTTAAATTGAACAAGGATACGTTCGTACGAACAGAATGTCCGTCCTTTTTTAATTTAAGAAATTTTTGAACACGTCACGAAACGAATGTAAGCATGTTCCAAAATTGACTGTACTAGTAAGAGAAACACCTAAATTGTACTAAATCAGAAAAAGATGCACAGTACTACCAATCATTTTTGGAACTAGGCTATTAATAACGGACCTCTATTCAGAGCTATATATCTCGTTAGTATCATTTTTATCCACTGTCCTCGAGTGATCCTTAAAAACCAGCCAGCTTTTAAAATGAAACGTGGCATACTTTTCCCACGGCAGATTCTATCTTTGACGCGGTTCCGAATCCTCCCAATCGCCATTTACAGCGCCAATTAAAATTTTATCTTTGACACGGTCAATGGATCCAATTGATTGTCCCGAGCACCTCTTTAAGGACATCGCCGGGACCGGAGACAGTTTCCTCGCGAACGTCGCGTAACCCTTCCGTTTGACTTGAGAGCGTGCGCGTAGCGGTGCGCGCAGAGATTCATCACTGAGCGTTCGGAAATTACTGTGGTAAAAGCTTCTCGGGTCTCGTTAACGGGATGGGAAAAGGCGCTATTTAAAGCGCGATTGCCGATAAAACCGGTGGCCGATGTGTACCGGAATAAGGCCGAGGCAGCCGCGGCGCCGCGCCGACAGGACGAAAACACTTGTTTCCCCCGGAGCTCCGGAGTTCTCGCCTCGTTTGAATAACGACTCAATGCGATACTTACAACTCTATCTTATCTGTTTATCTTCATTGTTGGTAGCGAGCTCTTTATTAAAGGCGCTGCCGCCTCTCACGGAAATTTTCCTTCGACCATTCTCTCCCAGGGGTTATTGGTCTGGACAGATTTTGATAATCGATGCGTGCAGAGAGAGAGAGCGAGCGAGCGAGAGAGATAGACAGATAGATAGAGGGGGGGAGAGGAAGGGGGGTAGTGCGTGAAATAATCGGCCTCGATTGTTTCACCAATTAAATTAACACAATCAAATATAACGAACGCGTTCGCGAACTTTTGCCGTATGTCATCAAATTTCAACTGAACGAGCAGGAAAAGGGAATTCGCGTCGATTCGCGGAAATTGCACAAGTTTCAGTCCACGAATAACAATTGTGAATTGAAAAGTGACGTCAATTTTGCACGAATATTTCCATCGGCGAGCTGCTTCCAGTAGCCCAACATTCGTCAACCCCTTTTTCCCCGGGGGGGGGGGGGGGAATG
>JABFPN010001772.1:0-26445 GCA_022817305.1 Leptoteleia sp. ZL-2020 | reverse complement strand
CCCCCCCCCCCCCCCCCCCCCCCCACCTCCCCCTCTCCCTACCCCGGTGCCAAGTGCCGACGAGAATGGCGCAAACACGAAGGAAAATCCCGGGCCGATACGTTCGTTTGCATTCGAACTTGTTGGAACATGTTTATAACTAATCTGAACGGCGCAGCCAGTCCGCCGCTTTCGTCGCTTAATCGAATTTTATGCCGAACGTCCGCCGTTCGTTTCGAAATGAAGCTTAATCTTTATTCATCTAGGTCCCCCGAATGTAATACACAATTGTTTGTTTCCATGAATATTTATGTATCGGTTTTTAAAGATGCGTAACATGTGGCTAAAAACTGGCCAATTATAGCTTTAATAGCTAAAATACACCGAGGGAAATTTATTACTTTTGCTATTATATTTTGCAATAACTTCGGGTTACATATATATCCTCGATTATGGCTTTCCTTGCAATATTATGTAATAAAATTAGTCAAATATAATCTAAAAAATGTTATTTATGTTTGTACATATATATATTTAATGGTTCACGAACAGGTTTTAATTTAGAAATATGTTTAAACACCGTTGTCTGTGAAGAAGTGAAAAATGTGGAAAATAAATTTGAAATTCGCGCCCTTTGAAAGGCGGGAAATTTAAATATCGTTTTACGTAAAACGGTGTTTTTAGGTCTAGTTTTATAGACATATTAGGGGAATGAATATTCATCGGGGAGGAATGATGAAAATTCGTAAATTATAATAGCAATCTGAGCATTTATTTTTCAAAACGGGAACCGAGCTTAACGCGGAAGACCGTGAATGCACAAAAGAAAGCTCCGCGAAACCGGTTTTTGCGGTTATTTATGCTAAACTACATTAATATTAAGCCGCGGTAAAAAATAGTGCGAATACTTTTGCGCTCTTGCAAAACCAACAATGGTATGGAAATTCCGGGAAAACCGACGATTTCGTTTATTTACATTTGAAAGCTGATTTGAAAAATTGTTCTCGCTCAGTGGAATTGTGTAATAATGGTGGCGATGAATTATGTGGAAAAAAAAAACATTTCGATAACAATTACAAGTGTAATCGTACCGGAAAGTATTTCGCGCGTAGATCTCTCTTTTTTTTTTTTTTAGAATTTCGCACGAGTGTTTGCGCCGCGAACAATAACTGGAACATTCGATGAACTGACCTCTAAAGAAATGCAAGTGCTAAGGAAGAAGATTTTATGCGACGAGCATTTTATACGCCCATAACAGCGTTCCTCGAAGAAAAGTTTGTTTCAACTTTTTACGCATATTTCTCGGTTGTCGGGAACTTTACATAACGGTTATTTAATAAAGTAAGTACAAAAACGCGACGTAACAAGCATTCATTCCTTAACTTTCTTGCGTTGAATTGAAATCCTTGAAAGCAGTTTTATTCATTTCACTTCAAGTAATAATATTTACCGCGACATTGTTTATCATTTTTTTATCGGTAATTGCCTTAAATAATTGTTTTGAAATAGTGCGTGTATCGTGCGTGGCAAGGTAGAAACAGCTGTATCGTGCGTTAAAAGAACTTGGTCAAATTTATGAAAAAATTCAATGTACACTCGTGGGTAGCAGGTATAGATGTATCGTGCGTTGCAAGCAAAACTGTATCGTGCGTTAACTGAACTTATATGATTAATACGTCGACCGCTTTTATTTTTTTAAATTATTTATCGACAACAATTGTCTTATTTAATAATAACAAAAAAAGAAAAGTATTGGCCAATGTTTCCCCTTTATTGTCTTTTATCATAATTCGGAAATCTCAGAGAAAAGAGATAAATTATCGAAAATAAGGGAGACATAAATTTTTATCGCCTCTCGGAATTAGCTTTAATTTGATTAGAGCCCGTTAAGCGACATTTCTTATTCGGCATTGTAGGCGGTGTGATAAAAATATCGATCAAATATCCCGTATTGTGTCGCGGCGTACAATTGGTTTTTACCGTTGGTTTAAGAAAATCAAATCACGTCTCGCGTTATCGAGAGTCCGACTGCTTTACGCAATTGCGGCGAATCGTCGAAAGGAGCGCGTTTCACGTCAGACTCCGGGAGCCTTAAAATTGTAAGCCTCGCCTTTCGTTTCCATTTCGACGTCCCCCTCGCGCGGGTTAACAAACACATTTCCCACTTTTTCCCTCAGTTTCGTTTTATCCCTTCTTTTCTTTCCCTCTTTTTTTTTTTTCTACCGCAATTCTGACGATAAGTTGACAAAGGAAAATGAGATATTACCTCGTCCGAAAAAAAAAAAACGTCCCACCGAAAAGATAAAGTAATAAAGGAGGATGTGGAAAAAAATGTTTAACGAACTTTTTCGGACGTATTTTCCGAGAAAGAATACCTTAAGAGATTGTTACAATAAAAAGAAAAACTTAATAATTCTGCGACGGAAAGTAGGAGGGAGGAGGAAGAAAAAAAAAAAACGAGACAGATGAAAGAAGAAGTTTATTAAAGAGGAAGTACTTATTTTAGATTCTTTCTTCTCTTTTTCCTTTCCTTTTCTTTTTTTCTCTCTTCTTTTTTTTTCGTTATTTTTTCCACTTTGAGCAAAGTTGTAATTTTCCGAGCAGTCGAAAAGTGCTACAAAATCAAGGGATTTAATTCGATTAATACCATTTTACAGTTTCTTAAATTTTTCCCCGTAAGACACTTAGAGGAAGTCAAGCAGCACTTTGAAATAATTAGAGCGAAGGCAAGCTTTGTAGCCATTACTGAAATTAAAGAAACTCTATAAAATGTGCAACGTGCCCTTTGAAGTCTTCTGGCGATGTTTGAGAAATTGCATTAATGCCCGTATTCTTTTATGAAAACTGGTGGCCCTTTTGTTGTTAAATTACAGGGAGAAAATTCAGTGAATTTGCGAGAGAAAAAAGGAGAGCTTAGTTTACGTAAGAATACGTTAGAAGAGATGAGCGAGGAAAAAAAAGATAAACCGATAGTTGGACTAATATTTTGTATCGAACGCAGGCGAAATCAATTTCTCTTGTTGCTGATTATATATTTTTATGTAAATTCGCGGAGCGAAAGGATCGGAGATGTACAAAAAAGAAATACGAGTGAGAGGATAAACCAATAGTCGGACTAATATTTTCATCGGACACGAAAAACTTGATGAAATCACTTGAAATCAATTTCCTTTATTGCTGATTACATATTTTTATGTAAATTACCGAAACGAAAGAAATAGAGACATATAAAAAGAATTGAGGGAAAGGATAAAACAATAGTCAGACTGATATTTTTATTGATCAAAAAAACTTTATGAAATCATTTGAAATCAGCTCCTTTTATTACTAATTATATTTTTTTGTTTAAGTAGATAGAATGAGGGTAAAAGAATTACAAAAAAACTTCATCGAATTAATCGGAACTAGAAAATTGTATTACAATAAAAAACGTTATAAAAAATGAAGGGAAAAAGTGTTTTAGTAGAACAGTCAAATGAATATTGCGTTGATATTTTTAGAACAAAAAATCATTTGTTAACATTCAAAATTCATCAATTCTATGATAAATAATAAAATTTAACTTTACACAAACAAGAAATTACAAATATTGAATATTTAAAAAACTAAAGAAAACAATGCTAGTTTGTTAGCAGCCATCGCGATGACATTGCATGAATAAATTTTATAAATGTGCAATATATGTCATATATATGTTCCTGAAGACATATATGTAGTGTGCATTTGATATAAATGTATGACATATATGTGACATAAATGTTGTCCCGCAGAATTAATCCAATTCCAAACACTGTTAATAATGGAGCTGAAGAACGAAACATTTTTAAAAATTGAGGGCATAAAAAATAATGTTTGTAACAATCTGTAAGGTCAAATTAACGAAACAAAAATAATAATAATGTTTATTTACGTTCAAAGGATAGAAGAATGGATGTAAATACCAAACAAATACCACACATAACTTCATATATGACTCATGGCACTGAAAAATGAAACATTTTCAAACAGCAAGATATCAACAAACTTTGTTTTTGTTTTTGTTTTGTATTTACATCCATTTTTATGACCTTTGGATGTAAACAAGCAATATTATTGTTTCCGTTTCGTTAGTTTGACCTTCCAAATATTTACAACTGTTGTTTCTCCTTATTAAATTAAAAAAAAACGTTTCATTCTTCAGTTCCATATATGATTCCACGTATGTCACATATATGACTCTACATATATCCACTTTGTCACGGGTTGCTTACTGCTATTTATTTGATTTTGCTTTATATATAATAATAAAATGATATGCCATAGGTGCGAAAGGTTCTTGCCATTTAATAAATGTGAAAATATAATGGGGTGGAAATGAAACAAAAGGGGCCAGTAAAATGATTATGGCCGAGCGAATTATGTAGTGCAAAATGTGTGGGTATCAGAAGGAAACAGTAAAACGGCTCGAAATGCAGTTTTGCCAGTCCCTTTACTAAACTTGCCTCGTATCCGATATAATCGATGAGCGCGACGATCCCTCGGGGCTCTTAACGCAGCTTGTGGAATATGTGAGAATGGCATGTGCTAGATATGAATGTGGCGCATTGTGCGCGGTGTATTGGTCGCGACTGGCGAAAGCTTATGTCGAAGCTTGAATAGCGTTGAAAAAAGATTGATGCGGTACATATTTCTTTAGCCTATGTACACCGCGGGAACATGAGCGCGCCGGGTATACGTATGTATTACAGTTCGCTTAACAAATCCACCATCTCCGCGCCGCGGTGCCTACTACTTTCACGCTCGTCGACTTTTATCAGTTTAATGCGTCCACGCTAAATGGAATAAAAATGGAAGATACTTCTATTGTTTTAAACAAACTCGACGCTCGAAAGGTATCCACTACTCATGAAAAAAAAAATTATATTAGTTGTCATATATGCCAATATATATGCGAACATATATGTCGGCATGTATGCAGGCATATATGTTTACTCTAGTCATATATGTCACATATATGCGAACATATATGACACCTTATTATGAATCCATTGTAATGAAAACAAAAAGTCAATAAAAACATATTTATATACAATAATAATATAATAATAATAATAATAATAATAATAAAAATAGTAAATTTTCAGTTGTAATTCGCAACATTTTCTCGAACAGTGAAATCAAATTTCATTTACGGGGAAGAATACTGTTTGCGCTGTATAAGTTGTTTTTATTGATTAAAAACTGCCTCGAAATAGAGCATGATAATACGTATTGTTGAAATAATCATTTAAATGTATCTTTGAGTTATTTAAAAATACGAAACAAACGTGAAAAAAGGATTAAAAAGATTTATAATCATGTAACGTTCTTCAATTGACGCATTGTTCGACAAATTAAAGTAAACCGACGAATACAAATTTAAATTTCGCGCCCTTATTGCAGGCGGGAAATTCAAAATTAATTCGTCCCAAACTGCCATCCTCGTAGGAGCTTCTGCTCGTACCAGTCATTGTATCGTTTCAAATTAAGCTTTCGTTTAAATGAACAGTTCAGATCGTCCAATGGAACGTCTTTACGAGTTCAGAAATTTTATGTCCGCACGAATTTAGCATGCATATTTTATTTTAGTAATTAACAGTTGGCTTTGCTAATTCAATATCGGGATCGTTCAATGAAAAGGATTAATTGGACAGACATGAAATTCGTTCCACGTGGACGCGTTCACGTGGAAAGCTCGGCTGAACTGTTCTTTATTATTTTCTTTCTTTTTTTTTTTCTTTTTTTTCATAAAACAACGTATTTCAACTTGCCGAACAAAAACGCGGAATAATTGGCGCGGGTGAAATAAGTTTCACGTGGAATGTTAATCCGTGCGAGGGTCTATTCACTAATTGAGACGTTTATTAATGCGCTTTCGTGGGACCTTTCACGAAATTGCGTCGTGGATTAAGAATGTGGGAGGTAGAATTGAAGTAATCGCATTGCAAAATTTCATGGAAAGCTTTTTGATAAAGCAGTCAAAGTCAGATTAAAGGATCGGACCCGGGCGATTAATCGGGAGCTCGGAGTTAATTTTAATCTCGGACTTGTTATCCATTTTATAATTGCCTCGATTGACTTTATAAATATTTGTATTCTCAATCCCATTATTTCGTGTTTTAATTATCATTAGAATAACTTGGTAATTAAATAATACTCGAGTAATTATCATTCATATACAAACTGAAATATTATATATCATTTATTACAGCGAATTGTGTCAGAAAAGCTGGCTAGCGACAAAATGAATTTGAATTTCCCGCCTTGTTTCTAGCGGGAAATTTAAAACTAACATTGAAAAAAACCTAAATTTTATTGAAAATTTCCTGTAAATCTGTAAGAAAATATTAATATTGTCATTCGTTGTTAACAAATCAGTCGTCTTTTTGCAGTGAATATTTCTAAGCCCGGCATTTGTTTGTTTAGAAGAGATAAAGGCCCCTCGTATGAAATTTATTTAGCCATCTGTAGCTCTGTGAGTCGGATAAAAAATCGTTATCAGAACGCGCCGTTAATTGAGGTCGAGTCGCCGTCTCTTGTGTCCTGTAAAGCGAATTCTAATGACGAAATCCGTGCTCGCAGGTGCAGGCAGTTTCGAGTTAAATTCAAGCGCCGTAAAGTTCTGGACGCGACAGTTTCTTCGCTTGTAAAATCCGTGAACGTCTAACACGTAAAGGCACTAAAAGCGCAAGAAGCCGTAAAACGTACGTACATTCTTGATAAAGCTGGCGGTGATGTGCGTCAACATAATTTTCGCGAACTTGTCGGGAGCTTCTATCGCGCGCGACCGGCACTTCATACTTATGATGATCAATATTTTACGGATGAAGTTTGATCCGATGACCAATCCAAAATTACAAGCCACTGAATTTAATGCCACTGAAAAATGAAACCTTTCCGAAATACATCACGTAAAGAAATTTTGTTTTTGTTTTGTATTTACGTCCATTCTTATGCTCTTTGGATATAAAAAAACAATATTATTGTTTTTATTTCATTCATTTGACCTTCCAGATGTTTACAAACATTTTTTTAAAGTTTCCAATCTAAAAACGTAAACAACTTTGTTTTTGTTTTGTATTTACATCCACTTTTGTGTCCTTTGGATGTAAATAAATAATATTATTGTTTTTGTTACATCAATTTGACCTTCTAACTGTTTACAAATGTTGTTTTTTCTTACTAAATTAAGAAATAAAACGTTTCATTCTTCAGTTCCATATATTGTGAACAAAATTAAACACCACATCGAATTATATCCTCGCCAATAATCTAAATAATGCCAAAGTTTCCGAATTGTACCACATTAAAAGTTTTAAACGCAATTTTTATAGCTCTACATTTGATATCGCGCAAAAACAGCACTTTTCCTTTTTGCGCCATAAAAAAGACCCGAAAAAAGTTACCCGCCCCGAAAAAAAGAGCAATGCGTAATTCACGTAAAATGTGTTATCGATTTTCTCATAAATATATTTATATATAAAAAATTGCTTTCCCGGTTCCTTGTAGTAAATTGCGAACAAAGTCGATATGGAGAAACGTATTGCCATTATTCATCGCAACTTTTGGAAATGCGTTATTATAAATCGATCAATCCGTGTGAATAAAATTGATGAGCTGGGTCTTGGGAGATTAGTTCCCACGAAAGCTTCGGCGCCCGCCACGCCCCCTACCCCAGAAGCGGCGGCGCATTGTGCAATGAATGGCAATGCAGATAACAGTACAGAATTGCATTAAATCATTGTCGAACTATCTTTAGCTCTTCCGATTCGGTTAGGATCCTTTAGCCGCCTTTTTATGCCATTCAGTTAAGAATTCAGCCCGAAATTTCAGTCCTTGACACGATTATCTGGTTTGCATGTCACAGCCGACGGAATAAAATGAAATAATCCCGTTTAACATCAACGAAAATGTACAAAGTTTCATTATTCGGTCCGATAATCCTCTTCGCGGAATTGCCCGTTAAACGTATAATCCGCTTTTTCAATATAAAATAATCAAGAAATTGAATGACCAATTTTGAAATTACCGCCAATTTTTCCGGCGGGTAATTCAAATGCAATTCACGGCCGGCCTTGATTTTTCGTTATCAATTTTCCTACTCGGTTTCAATTTCGGTTTTTAATATTGTTATTTCGACATTTTACCGGTGACTGGTGTAAACGTTTTAAAAATAAATTGTTAATTATGTGTTTGACATTTTGGCCCTTTTCAGGACGCAGATTTGTGCATTTCCCTTGGCCTTAGTTTGCAGTATCTGCGAGTTTCGGTGGTGTGTTGGCTCGCAGCAATGTGTCATCATCTTTACGCGACGGTCGCCTCGATGCCACGCAGAGACGAGCCACCGACATACCTCAAATACAGTATTTTCGCCTGGGGCACTCCGCTTCTCACCCTGGGAGCGGCCACGCTTATACAAACTCATGAAACTAAGGATATTTGGAAAGTTGATGATTTGACACCTTTTAATTGCTGGTACGTTTGATTACTTTCATTCAAACTTCCATTTGCCCGAGTTACATTTGTGTTTTCCCATCGAAAATTACAGATGGTCAAATATTCCATATTTAATCTGCTTTCATAAAGCTTGCGAAATTAACGTAAATAATTATTATTTTTGTTATTATTGTAAGGCATGTCAGATTGTTTAATTTTGAAATATAGTTCTGGAGATAATGAATGATAAACAGATTTATAATAACAAAAAAATAATAATCGGGATTGAACTGTTTATAGATTGCCTTTAGTGGGTGGCGCAGTCTATAAACAGATGGATCTGAAGAAAGACGTTTTTAAAATTTGAGCGCGTACAAAAAATATGGTTTGTAAACATCTGTAAGGTCAAATTGACGAAATGAAAACAATAATTTTGTCTATTTACATCCAAAGGACAGAAGAATGGATGTAAATACCAAACAAAAACAATAATATTGTTTATTTACGTTCAAAGGACAGAAGAATGGATGTAAATACCAAACAAAAACAAAATTTGTTTATCGTTTTGTATTTCGAAAACGTTTCGTTTTTCAGTGCATGCAAATAAACAGTTGTTATTGTTTTGATTTAACAGCAGTTTGGCAACATTATTAATTAACACAATTATTTATAAAGGTTATAAATAATTGCAATAAATAGTTAAAATAATAACAATAATAATAGGTATTGCCTAGTGCCCTTATGGGGTGGCGCAGTCCATAAACAATTATGTTTGCGGTAAGCGAGGCCGGACAAAAGCAAAATAATAACAATAACAATAACAAAAATAAAAATAAAGTAATTCATTTAACCGCAATAGTTAAAAATAACTATTGCAGAATTATTTAATTTATAATTTATTAATACAGAACAGCCGTTTTCACCGTTGAATATATTACATTGCTCGAATTGCGGATTTAATATCGTAAACAGCTACAAAGGACTTAATCTAAACTCAGTCCATTTCTTGCAACGGTCTCTGCTTGTTTCGGCCATCAAATTCCGCTAACTTTATCCCGACAGAAAAAAAAAAAAGAAGAAGAAGAAGAAGAAGAAAGAAATAATAAAATACAACTCCTCTCAAGTTGCGCTCGGCAAGTTTTCGTTTCGATATTTACAGTAAATAGAAAAGTGTCGAAAGTGTTCTTTTACCGTTTGGTGGAACCAAATGTTGCCTTTGCGTTATTCCATAAATGTTGCAACTTTCGGGGATTTATTCCCCGTAACTTTATACTCGACTGAACTTTGAGAGAGGGCGCACCTCTCGCTCTCGCCTTGTCTTGGCAGGTTCTTTTTTTGCTCATAGTTACAGTTTCTTTCTCTGCATTGTTACGAGGTAGTAATAATCTACATTTTTTTGAAATCGCTGTAAATAAAGAGCGACGTGATAATCCGACAAAAGTTTCCTTGTTTGTGTAATAACGCGACGGGGTTGTTAATAATGCGCGGCATTATTTACGTTTGCATTCGTAAGGAGACGTGTCTCTGTCGGGAGTAAAATTTTTGAACGCTGCAAAATTGATTTCGGGGCAAATTTGTTGCCTGATGAAAAAAGTTCTTGACGCTCGCGTCGCAATGGGAATAATTCATCGGGATTCGAACGCGCGTCCCTTGACTGAAAAGGGGTTCCGCTATTACTTTAAACATGCCGAACTTTTGACGTATGGTAAGTTCGTTTTATTTTGAAATTCATTATTATTTTATTAAATTTGTAGAATGCATATCCAAAATATATTTAATTTAGTGTAAAAAGCATGGAAAGAAGAATGATAAAATATCTTATCTTTTTATGCAATAAAATTATTGATTTAATTCAACAGAATATTTTGTTGATTTAACAATATTAAATTTATTCTTGGCGTAAATTAATTAAATCAAAAAAAAAAATCATTTTTAATTCATCAAAAATATTTTGGAAACAGTCTGAGGAAAACGATTAGGTATTTATCTGGAAATAATCTGGAAAATATCTGGAAATAAGTGCTTAATCAGGAACGTTTCCCAAAAATATACCCAGACAAATTGTAATTTCAAAAATTCCAATATATTGAGTGAATTATCCAATTCTTCAATAGATGGCGCTGATGACGGTTTGACTGCAAGAGCAGTGACTTATAGAAAATATATGGGAGCGCATTTTACTTGTCAAAAATCCTCAGGGTATTATCAAAATAGTTTTGTGATTACAATTACCCTCGAATAAATCTTATTTCTAGTCTTTTTTCGAATATCTCCTAATAAACACCTAGACTTTTTCACCAGATTGTTTCTAGATCAAGTAAGGTTTTATAACGATAATTCACGTGCAAACAAAAAACTTCTTTGACCCAAGGGAGTTATATTAAACTTGTTTTCGTTCTTACGAAAAAAAAAAATAAATAATATTTTTAACTTTATAATGAGGCAAATTTTATCTTGAATCAAGTGCTTCCATATCCTTCTGAAACTTTTTGTGAGTTCATAGTTAGACCAAATTCATACATCTTCAATGAATAACATTTTATTATAATATAAATTTAAAGTTATTGCCAAGTCAGAAATAATTATACTTGTTCGTTATTTATGTTTGAATTCTTTCAATATAAACAATACAATTATTATAAAAAGTTTATACATAATATATTTATTATAATATGCAATTTTATTGTACTTATTTATATTGTGTATATTATGTTATAAATGTTTATTAATATTTTATTATATTTATTATAATATTTCTTATTTAATTTTAATTCTGGGTTTTTCTTTTTACAAATTTTATCTGTATTTAATAGTTTTACAACGATAAAATTTCATTTGCCGTTTAAATTGCAGATGGCAGTGAAATAAAAGAAAATTTAAGGAAAGGAAGGAAAAAAAAAATATAAAAACAGGTCACTTCATACAGATAGTATTTCAGGACATCTGGGTTTTAAAATTGTTTAATTTAAGTCGCGTGAAAAAAGCAAAAAAAAAAAAAATTGAAACAAAGCAAAAAAAGAACACAAAGAACAAAGGCATGTGTACACGGAAAAAAAGTATTCGCTGTGGTAGATAAATGAGTTTATCTAGCAATTTGTAACTAATTTAGTAAGAATTTATTTTATTTTTAGAAGGACAATATTAAATGTTCTTAATTAAAATGAATATTTAAACATTACATAAAGAGTATGGCTGATACATTCCTTATAGGGACTGAACATAACCTCATTATATCAACGAAAACTACTTCAACTTTACTGTATTAAGGTTTAATTATAATTTCTACTTGTGTCAATAACGGCCAAACAGTATATGTAATTTAAATAGAAATTTAGTAGTGCCTTCATATTTTTTTTCCGTACGATAACTAAATTCAATAAAAATTATTTTCAAACTAAAATAAAAAGCATCACGTTTTTTTTTGCTTTGAGAGTACAATTATGATCAATTATAACTAAAATCACTCTAGGTAAAACTGAAATGGAATTGTATAGAAAACGTTGTTTGAAAGTAAATTTTATTAAAAGTTGAAATTTGCCTCGATTTTTTCTAATTAAATTATAAAGTTTCAGTGGCATTAATAAAGAATACACAGCCTGCCGTGTTTACCATTTTATACATTCTTTTGTCTTTAATTTTAATGAATAAATATTTCAACTTTAATATCATTTATCTTCGTTACAATTTTTTACATTAAATTTTAATTTAATTTAATGAAATTTAAATTCTTAATAATATAATAAATAAATGAGTAAAGCTGAAATGAAACTTGTTATAGTTGTAAAAAAATTGCAAAAATATTTACAATTAATCATTGTTTTGTTTGCGAATTGATAATTACGTTTGTCTACAAGGTAAACGTAAAAAATTGCATTGATTCGTATCGCGTCGACGAAACAAATTTAAGACGGCTTGAAAATCGACATTAAAGGGGCGAATGAAACGTTTATACGAATTGCTGGAAATTCTATTCCCCGAATAATCCCCCCGATTGAGTCGCGCCGTGAAAATCGTACATTGTGCGAAGATCCCCAATGATAAGGGACGGCATTGTGCGATAAGCAATATTAATATCATTGCGGGAAGTTTGAACATATAACGTGGCGTTGAATTCGTAAGTTCGGATATTTTATAAAGCGCTATTCATTGCGATATCTGATACCAGGAAAAGGCGGATAACCATTCATAATGTATCATTCAGATAAAACGTAGCAAAATCTCGAAAATTGAAACGTCGTATAATTTGTACGCGAATGACGCGGATGGCATTCGGCGCGTCTTAATTAAAGTTACCGAAATAAGTGTAGAACGGCTTCCAATTCCCTTACTAATTTGGCATAATTAAATGCAATCATAAATAAAACTGAAACTCACGATTTTACTCTTAATTATAACTCAACTACATATTTTTACGTAAATTTTATAATAAAAATCTAGAAAACTCGATAAGCAACTTTAAATTTGCCGCCAATTTTTGCGCGGCAAATTTAAACGCGATCTAAAGTAAAATTTTAAATTTCCCTTTAAATTAACATTCCCGCTTGAAAAATCTACGCATAATTTAATTAATATTTATTTACAATTAATAAATATTGTTTACATACGCATTTATTTCCAATTAATTTTCGTTGTTAACTTTATTTCAAAATTTTAATATATAAAACAACGTCAATTATTTTTCTTCCGCTTAATTAATCAATTTAACGTTGATCGGTACATTCTCCCATGATTTACGCTGAATAATAATCTAAACTCGTCTCGAACAAACATCAGCTTAATTACTCTCCTATCAAACTTTCTCCTTCGTGTACAAAAGTCATTATGCAAACGAAGGTAAATAAATGCCCGAATAATGACGTCGCGATGTGGCCCGGGTGGCCCGAGCAATATCGACTGATAAGCGTTGATATCGTCGCATTAATACGTTCGCTTTCTTCGGCCGACCGATAAATAATAATACGATAACCAATGTATACGTAATGTTCGTTTGAGGCACTCATCGCGCCGCGTGAAATATTACGGTATAATGGATTACGCCATTTGTCATGGCGCGAGATGAGGCGGAATTTCCCACCAAGGCATTAATCGAAAATTGTAACTCGAATGAATCTTCCGTTTCGAATGCTTCATCCCGCGCAGACAGAGCCGTTATATTTCCATTGCGTGTCAATATCGGATGGAATTATTACCTTCATGAACTCGGGGTAAACCTTCTGGACTTTGAAATGGATAATTTTAGGGTTTAGGGTGATGTTAATGTTGAGGAAAATGGTTATTAAATATTGAATCCAATGAACATGTTGTAAATGACCACTAAATTTCTATTGAATGAATTTTACTCGAAATTTTGTTGAATTATTTTTTATATGGCCTTGACTATGCCTTGATAGTGCCTTGATTTAATTCTGGTTTTATCTCTGTTTTACCTTTATTAGGATCACATTTGTGCGGAAGAATTCGTCAGGATAGTATTTGGAAAGAGTCTGGGAAAAATTTCTTGGAAATGATCTGGAAAACATTTGAAAATAAGTGTTAGGTCGAAGGAATTTCCCTGAGTATATCCAGATGGATTGTAATGTCAAAAACTGCTGGATATTAGCTGGATCATCTAACTATTAATCTAGTTCTCTAGTAGATGGCGCTGACAACAGATTTCCCACACGAACAATGTCTCGCGAAATGTATGTGGGAACCTTTTTTTACATGCAGAAAAATAAAACAGTTAATATTCCCATAAAAAGTTGGATTCGAACCCCAGAAGACAATTAATGAACATTCTTATGATAAATTATGAAAGAAATACTATAAGAAATCATTTATTCCAATAAATTTCTAGGAAAAAGTACTTTATTTTACTATTCATTTAATATTTTATTATAAGTATGTTCATAAATTGTCTTCTGGGGTTCGAATCCAATTCTTGGATCAAATTATTTATAAAAAAATTGAATCAGAATCACGTCATATACATTACACGAAACACTACTCTTGCGGGTTACCAGTCATCAGCGCCATCTACTGGATATATTCTGAAAAACACTCCGGGCCCAGCTCTAGTTTTCAGGTGTTCTCCAGATGACTTCCAGACCATTGTAGCCCAATTTTCTTGTAAAATAATTAAAATTTCTAGATGACAATAATTTTTTGTTTGTGAAATTATAACAAACAAGTGTCAACTTTATAAAATGGTTGAAATTTATGAAATTGAATAGCTACATCGGCCGAATTGTATCGGTTTTGTTCGACGAATTATTTTCGCGTACTCGAACGTAAATTCGCGGAGAAATGTGTCGCGTCGACATGTCGGGCGATTCAAAGTTTGCGCACGTTTTTCTTGCGCCGAGAAAATAATCCGAGCGTCACATGTGCCTTTCGAAATTTCTCTTGCAAGAGCGAAGGAAATCCGGAGTTTCCTTTGACACGGATCCAAATTTCGTTTAGTTACAGCCTAAAGTCAAATAAAATGCATTAAATGCGAGTTTGAACTGGAGCTGCAATTTAACATTTTATGGAATTCTTAATAAAATCTTTATTATTTATTTATTTATCTATTTGTTTTATTTATTTATGACAAATACTTTGGCAAAGCTACTGCATGATTCAAATTATTAGCTACCGTCTGATAAAGTGGTGTTATGCATACAATTTTTTTGCACAACGAATAACGCCATTAAACGAAGATACAAAAGGTATCATTATTTGAAATTTGCGCTGCGATAAACTTATTGGACATTTCGGAGTTGAGCACATATTTATCAGTATAATGTTTAATGCGTCAGGGGAATTTATTTTATTCAACTCCTCGGCGCACTGGGTTACAATTTTTCCTGCATTACGCCAAGATTTCAGATTTATTCTGTTTAAGAAAATATTTAGAATTTAACAGCGAAACAAAATCTGAGGAGATCGGTTAGAAACTAAAAAATATGTTACTGTAATTTTTTTCTAAATAAAGAAGAAAATAGAAAATATTAATTCTGTCAATAATCAGAATCAATTGATTTAAATAATACGACGATTAGTTTTGATAATGGTGTAAAAGATTTTCAATATATAAAGTATAAACAAATTTATATTTTATAAATTTAAAATTATCTTTTATGAAACATTAAAATAACGAGTAACAACTATAGCTAACAATAATTAATTTTAAATATAAAATTGTATATTTAAACAAAATTAAAGTGGTTCATAGGATGCGACTGGCGTAGAAATGGTTGACTGATATTTGGTAAAGAGATAGCGTTGACAGGAAGTCGCCTTGATTTTGATTGATTTCGAACTTTCCAGCGTGAAGTGGACGTAAAGAGTCAAGGGAGGGTTACAAGTTCCGTCTGCTTGTAACAGGGGTTACGGGCATCGACTTTCAATTTTGTTTAATTACTCCCCGGTCAGAATTGCGTTTGTTTAATTACTCCCCAGGAGGAAACCGTTACAGATTCAACATTTGAATTTTCAATTGAAATTGTTAAAAATGATTAAGATTTATTAATCAAGATATTTTTGTATTTCAAGTTCGTTTAAAAGTACACCTAGAGAAAAGAATATCAAGTTTTAGTAAAATTTTTTACTAATTTGGCACTACACTTCTTACAGAATATGATTAAAATTTGTTATATTAGTTTCGTTAGTTTTGTTAGTTTTATTAAAATTTATTAAATTAGTTTATTAAAAATAGTAATTCCATGTAATTTCATATAACTTAACAATCTGTTTATGAAATTTTAGTAAACTGTTTAATAACTGGTTTATGAACGACATAGGCAATAGGTTGGCAACACTGAATAGCGACATCTAATGGACGAAACATGAAATAAAAAGTTTGCCAAAATGTAGAAATCAGTTTAATAAATTTTCTAATCCTTGGATTTTAATTTTTAACATTCTTTTCTCTCTATGTATAACTTTTAGAATTTGGAAATGATCTGATTTTGAAGTTTGACAGAATACACGATGAAATTAGTTGTGTATTATTTTTCGTTCGCGTAAATTTTCGTCGAAACATCCAGAAATATTTTACTCCTGCGGAAGCCACACTGAGAAAAATGAAATAGTATATTTATCAATAAATTCTGGGGTATTGAACCTATATGTACTCTGTAGGTGTAACTGTAATAATTTATGGAAAAACTAAGTATATGTAATGCAAACAGTTCTATAAACATAGAATACTATACAATGTGTATAGGAAAAATTCCCAAAAATTATAAGTGATACACAGACAAAGAACGTATAGGTTCAGTATTCCAGGATTTATTGCTAAATATGCTATTTATTTTTCTCGGTGCACAAATATTGACGGCTTGTCAATATTTCCGTTTGCCAATAAACATTTTTATGTTTGTTATTTTCCCTATTCGAATTCATCTTTCTAATCACAATAATCCTTTCAACCATCAGATGGTTGAAAACAGAACAGAGAGAGAGAGAGAGAAAAAAAGGAGGAAAAATTATTCGACGCTTTTAAGCAAGAAAAGGAATGGAAGGAAATTTCCATCCTTTCAGTTTATCCCATTGTTTCTCCCGGGACAAATCATTATTTACCATGATTTATGACGATTTTAATTGGAATGTATACACACGCTAATGTCTCTCTTAGATACCTTGAAAATTTCATCCATTCGGACGAATTTTAGTCGCCACTTTCTTTCGTTCCATTCTCTCGACCGATTTATAACAGTATTGTTATTTAATTTATGCCGAGAGTGAGATATCAATCATATCAACATGGGATTAAATTGCAGTCGCATTTAAAAATATTTCAATAAGAACTAAAAAAAAAAAGAGAAATAAATAATCGCTAATAATTAATTTCTCTTTAAATTGAACAAATCGATAAGACTTGAACTAATGATTTATATTAATTTGAATTGTTCGAGTATAATGTGAAATACCAGAAAAATTTAAAATGAAATATCAGTTCTTGACGTAATTCAAATAGACTGAATGACAGTAAAAGTTAATAACTTTAAAATTAAGCAATAGTATTTAACTTAACAAGGAAAAAAGTGGTTTTCCCAAGGGTTGCCAACCTAAAACCACTTTTTTCAAGTTGAGTACGATATTTTATTCTCCATGAAAGTGAAATATGTTGGTAACCCACAGGGCTACCAATACATTTTATTTTTAATGTGAATAAACACTTTTTCCCCAATTAATTCTAAAAAAATGCAAGATTTTGCAAGTTTATCTAGAATAATAATTCAAATTTTTGCAAAAAGAAAATATTGGTGGTTATTTTACACTTTGAAATTTTTTCTGGTAATAAAAAACAAACCAAAAGAACTGAATCGTAATAAAAAGTAAGGTTGATATAAATGTTAATATTATGCTTGGAAAACTGACTAACGATTCCTCTTGACTTTCCCGACTTGTTGAGTTTTCTTTTTTTTTCCACGGAAAAAGTAGCCATTATATTTCGATAGTTAGAAATGATACTCCTGATTTATGATTATCCCGAACTTTTTATTCAGTGTAGGACGCAGAGTGTGTGGGAGAGAAGAGGGATAAGAAGGGCAAAAAGATAGGAGAGAAAGAGAGAGAGAGAGAGAGCGCGCGATCGTTTTTTGCTGGAGCATTGCAAAAATACTTGAACCGTTAGCAGAACAAGTTGCCTGATTTTCTAGTGAAGCGCCACCCACAGCGCCAGCCACTCTTACATCCGTTTGCTATTGAATATTAGATAAAGAGAGATGAATACTTCTACTGAATTATAACAATGAAGTACCGAAGTTGAACGGCTTCTCATCTCGCGAGTCAGATAATTTGAACCTAAAGAAAAAGTGTGTATTGTTCTCGAATCCCCTATTGACGTGGTCCAAATATTTTCCGTTAATTACATGAAACCGTATCCTTTTGTTTGATACAAAAATATATTTACATTGAGATTAAATATAAGAGAAAACATCCTTAGTAAATCTTGTCCTTAGTATGGTCCATATATGTTTTGACAATTTCATATAAGGGAATAAAAAATTCATATATGGACATATACACTGAGAGAAATATTATGGAAAATTTCCAATAATGTAGTACCAAATCTATGTTATACTACTTGCAAATACCAAATTGTCTAGTTTTCGTCTAATTTTATTGATTTATTTCGTGATGTTTCCAATTTATATTGTAAGTTTATACTATTGTAAAGTTATATATGCTACGCTTGACATGGATTTCATGCACAGAGCTACCTTTTAATCATCAATAAAATGGAAACAGAAAGAAAATCCCATGGATAAGGCTCCTAATGGTCGAAAGAAATTTTGCAAATAAAATTTGTTTGAATTTTATAATATAAAGTAAGATTAATTTCATTTTAATAAATATTTTGCATTACTAAAAATTTTTTAGTTTTTTTTATTAATTGTAAATGTAAAAAATGAATAACAATAAAAGAAAAGTTGAAAAAAATTAAAAAAAATATATATTAGAATAGATTAAAATTTATAATATTGTATAAAAATATGAATGATTTTTGGTTTGAATAATACAAAAGTGTAAATATAAAGAATTGGACGAAAATGGAAATAATGGACCAAAACTGGGCCATTCATTTGTTTAATAACAAGTTAAAGCAATTATTTTAAAAATAGAAATTGGTATAAGGGACGAAGCGAAAAGTGTTATAAGTAACGATGGTGAAAGAAAAAAAAAAAGAACCTTTATTTCCAAAGAACAGATTTATAGATAAAATTAAGGCAAAATTATTTCTCAATTATTACTGCGAGCAAACGAAGCTGTCAGAAAAACAACGATAATCCCATTAGTTGGATATTGATCTCTCGTGCGGGTAATTTTCAATCTGAAATACGATTTATTTTGTATGTACATTTTCCACGCGAAATTTAACGCGATTTCACACCTGCGCCAAATTCAACGCTCGTTTTTACACGCGAGAAAAGCAGTCGAATTTTATTTTGTTATAAAAAAATTGGATCGAATCAAGGAGGGGGGGGGGGCGATAAAAAAGGAATGAACGCACTTAATAACTTGAAATTTATCCGAATCTATTTTATTCATAAACAATTTATCGATTTTACTTTTTATTCATAACAAAAATTTACTTTTTTTCCCTTCCAATCAATAAATAATAAATATGTCAAGTAAAAAAAAGAAGTTGAAATTGTACAAAAAAAATTATTTATTTCAACATGAATTTAAAAATTCATCCTCTATTTTTCATGACTTTTATTTGAAAAATAAAATATTTATTTTCGGTAAAAGTAAAATGATGGTACGAGCACTTGTAGGTTAGAAAAAAAAAGGATCAAATATCGTAGACGTCGAAGTGGCCGAATAGAACATTTCTGGAAATGAAGGTAATTCGTGCACAATGTAGTGAAAAATATGAAAATGACGTAAGAACTTTCGTAAGTAATATGGAAAAGTGTGCCAGACGAACGCTATTCTTGCGTTTCTTACGCGGCGGTAGAAAGTCAAAAATTTTATTTTAATAAACGATGAAAGAAGATTGCGAGAAGTCCTGAAGGGTAGAGAAAGCTTTTTAATAAAACTGATAAAATACAAGCACGAGAGATTGTAAAATTAAATGCGAATTAATTATTATGCATTGCATTAAAATTTTCACAATTTTGAAGGCTTCGTAATGTAAATTTTTAGAGAAATGATATACTTTTAAATTTAGGAAACATTAAAAGCTAGGAAACTTTTAAAATTAGAAATATTTGATGCCAGCATAATTAATAAAATTAACAAAATAGCCTGTATAAATATATGTACATAAATGGGCAAAGTTTGGCCTAATCCTGGCAAATATTGGCCAGTGCTTGGCAGTCAATACTGGTTTATTTCTAGGATGAAACACCAGTTTACTATATCCTAAGCTTGGTGACTAATATTAACAGAAAGCTTGGTTCAATTTTGTGCTAAGTTTAAACCCATCTTGGCAACAAATTGCCTCAACATTTTGCCAAGTTTGCCAAGAATATAAAGATAAGATAAATATTTATTTTTGCTAAAAATAAAATGATAGTACAGGCATGTATAGGTTGGAAAAAAATGATCAAATATCATAGACATCGAGGTGACCAAATTTGGTGGAATCATGGCAGCAAACTTGAGGACTTGTTTTGGTACTAAACTTGGTCCAATGTTATATGAAACTTTGACCAATAATAATAGAACGTTTATCTTATCCTATCAAATTTCTAATGATTGGTCTAACCGATAATTGGTCCAACCTAGAACCAAACCTGATTTCCGGAAATCATTTGTCAATGTTGTACTAATCTCGAACCATTTTATTTTATACCTGTTTCTAAATGATTAAAATTTTTTCAGGACGAAAGGAAAATATATGTGCTTCAAACATTATCTAATAGAAAAAGTGATTGATGGTGGAGTTGGGTCGAATTATTATTAGAAAAGTTGAAGCAGAATCACGTCATGTACATTACACGAAACACCACTCTTGCGGGTTACCAGTCATCAGCGCCATCTACCGGATATATTCTGTAAATCATTCTGGGCCAAGCACTCGTTTCCAGGCGTTCTCCGGATAACTTTCAAGCTATAAAAAAAGTGAAATCACGAATAATCAAAGATGAAAGAACGGCGGAATTGGCGGCGGAATAAGACCGCGCTTGTGGGATTGGTTGGCGTAACCAGGTCACTCGAAACGTAATCAGCCAAAGGCTCGAGAACGATTAGACTTACATCTTTCCGTCGGCTAATCGATAAATTCGGCGAGGAAACAATCTCGAAGGAATTTCTGTCGAGTCGCCGAGCGTGCGAAAGATTTTGAGAAGTGGCCGGTCGAATTTGCGGCTTTGCCAGGAAATTGAGGCAAATGGAAAGACAGCGAGCAACAAACGGGACGGGAGTTGTTTGGCGCGATTGAAAATTTCGAATTTTCAAGCGGAAGTTGCGGGGAAGTGTGGTCGGGGGGAGAGTGGCGGAAAGGTCAGCGCGTTGGACGGCCGCAGGGGAAAATCACGCGAGCTTTCTCTTCTGTGGTTGATGAACTCACAACTGGACTTAACGCGATGACAGTCCGAAGGGAATTATGGAAAATGCGACGGAAAATTCGATTAAGGCCAGAAATGAATTAAGCTCGCTGTCAGTCAGAATGAAAAATAATGGCGAGTTGCTTTTTTGCGTCACTTAATTAATGACATTTTAAAGGCAATTTTTATTGTAGTTAAGCAGAAAGTGGAATTAAAGTTTTGGAAAATAATGGGATACTTTAGAATTATTTTCATTGTGTCGACGTGTTCAGATACAAATTTAATTTACAGATAAATCTAACTTATAAAATGAGTCAAAAACATACTTTCTGATTTTGTTGTTCGACTTGCTAAATGATAACTAGTTATTGTAACATTATTACAGTGTTAATAAGTAAGAGGAAAAAAAGTTAATGAAACCTTCGTTTATTACAACCTACTACTTTATATATAAAAGTCATTCAATTAAAATTACATTCAATTATATTTAATTAAATTTATTTAATTAGAATTACCCTAGTAGGAAGAGATATCGTATGATATCCCACAAACATTATTAAATACTATCTTTATGTTTAGTCCCAGAAATATTCTTAGTATATTATTGGGAGATTAAATGTCCTAGGTATATACCACAGATATTTCTGGGATTGCACGTAAAGATATTATTTAGAAATATTTGTTGAATATCGTACGATATCCCTTCCTACTACGATACATTAAAAACCAGATTTTTTAGTTGAAATTATCACGACTAGATTTTGTCTAAAACATTTATACGAATCTTTTTTCTCTTATTTCCTATAAATTTATGGAAACATATTAATCACAATACTTGTCACTGTACATTCGCAATCATTTTTGTTGTTGCTGTTGAAACGAAATGTTATTTTATGTTGTATCTTGATGATTACCGATGAAAAGTGTAAAACTTAATGAAAGTTAATGCGCGAATTGCGTCGTGTCGTTTTTCAACAAATCCGAAATGACACTGACGCAAGCAACGGCGAATGAAAAAGCGCTGCCATTTGTTCCTGACAGCCAAAGGGTTTTGCTATTTACGGCGCTTAATTCAACGCTCCGGCGAATTTATTCCTGGCGAAGAGTCACGGCGACGTAGCAGTTAAATTCCCGCGGTTTCATATGTAGCGACATACTAGGGAAAAAGTTGTATTTAAAATTGTTATATATGGACATATATGGTCGATATATGGCAATAATTGGTATAATATTCTAGCCATATGTGCATTTAATAATTTCCTTATATGGATACCAATTATTGCCAGATAATTAAGGAAAACCATATATGTCCATACATGAAATTGTTAAAACATATATGGACCATAAATATTCCATTTTTACTGAGGTACTATATAAAAAATAATATGTTGGTATAGTAATTTATACATTTCATAAATGATATCCCTTCAACCTCAGAAAGTATAGTAATTTTTATTACAACTTTTTTGTTAGTGTGCCCGTGTCAACCGTATAGTACTCGTGCACAAAATTCCGCCACATCTTTAGCCCCAGCGGCTGCGCGGTGTCAGATATTATATTGCCTTGAAAAGCCTCAACGTGAAATCCTTCCCAAATGTCGTTTGCTTGCCGAGCCACCGCGATCCGGGCTCCCCCAAATGAATATTGTAAATTGAACGCTTTTTTTTCATCACCCGCGTGCAAAATTTTTCGCGCGTTCCACCGCCATTTGGATCATTTTTTATCAAGACGGGATTATTCCCGGCGAAATGTAAAAGTTTGCGGGCATTCTAAGTATGATTTTAAAAGTTTCTTTTTCGATAAGATAATACGGATCTGACGGGGGTGTATGTTTTTTAATTTATTACGAAAAGCTTTTATGCATGCACGATATACTTTTTTTTCTTCTCCTTGGAAGATGGTTATTAGCAGGAGGATTGCAAGAATTCATACTACTATGAAATAACGAAAATTACGTTTCGAAATAAGATAATCTTGTTTTTTTTTTAGATGAAAATGTTTTTTGGGTTATTTACCAAATAACCAAAATAACCAAATAAGCAAATGTTATTTGAAATGAAAATTTATATATGCGATATGTGTATTACATATATGCTACATATATGGCCATATGTATGCTAGATCACGTGTCACATAAATGGAACCACACATAGATGTATGGTCAGATATATATGCAATATATATGCTAACGCATATATTTGTGGTTCTATTTATGTTTACATATGTGTGGAGTTTATATTTACATATATGAGGCATTTAGGTTCATGTATGTGTCTACTTGGTACTCCAAAGTTTGTTATTCCAAAATGCAACTTTTCTTTTCATATCAACCCAAGTTCTTTGCGAAACTGATTTTAATATCCCTTTTCTCCTTTGAATTGTTTCAGGTTTCTCGGAACGAAAGCTACTATTTACACGTACGGTCTGCCGGTGATGCTGCTGCTGTTTGTATCATTGTACTATCTGTTGAAAGCAGCCATTGTATCAAGGTACAAACCGGGTTAAGTAAATCGCAAAGCACGGCATTACAATAACGAAAAGAGGGAAAAAATTAAAGAAAACAAAAGAACATCGTAAAAAAGCCACGTGTACGGCAAACCGTGACTTTAATTACGCGGCTTTTTTTCGACTCAAACAAATTCATTAGTTGGATTCCTCAAAAAACGTGTATGTAAATGATATCTTGGTGAATGCAAAAAAAAAACGAAAAAAAAAGGACGTGTCTCTTTTTGCGGGTAATGCCATCAGTGAATAAAAAGTATCAAAGGGAAGAATGCCCCGCAAAGTAAAATAACGTTACGTATGATTACGATGTGCATAAAACGTGGAATATACAAATCGAATAAAGCTAGAGATATATTTTATTATTCAACTTTTGAAGTGCTCCAGCGGTACACGCTCGGCAGATAAATCAGCGATAGCAAAAAATGGCAAGTGCGAGTGCACGCGAGAGAGAGAGAGAGGGGGGGGGGAGAGACTTACGCGAACTTGAAGGGAATAATACTTTTCCGAATGTCACGTGTCTTAAATTTTACACCAGCTTGCCGTTTTGAATTTTTCATAACATTGTTCTACCTGTGCATTGTGAGCCTTATTTTCCTTCATCTTTCAAAACTTACGACGGCAACACAGTTATATCCATAAAAAGCAGTAACATCGAAGCGACGTTACGCTAAGATTGGCAAGTCTTAAATATCACTTCGATGCGATGTTAAAGTATCGCTTCTTTCGTTCCCGTAACATGGTGTTACTACAGTAACACTATTACAGTAACGTCGCGTTATCGTAATTTCTGCTTAAAATATGTTAATATAATGTTTGCCCAACGTTGTTTGTAGCATCACGTGAATGTTGCCAAAATGTTACTGCATTACTCTAGTGTATGTGTAACAACGTTACTTTTAATATAACGATGTTACTAAAACGGAATGTTATGTTAACTTCAAAATATTTGTGTAACATCGTGGGAATGTTATTGGACCTTTGACATTACTGAACATTGTTGAAACGTTGAAATTGAACATTTATCCAGCTTTATGTTAACGTCACAAGTAGTAATAAATTTTGTAGACTACGAGGGTCGTTCAATAAGTCCTTGGACAATCCAAGAGATGTCGCTCGTAGCATTGAAAATCGTTTGCTGTTATTAAGCGTCATCGTTGGAGTGCGGTTAAATTTGCAACTGTAACCATCACGTCGTTCGATTGTCATAATCGATTAATGTAACGAGCTATTGTTTATTTGGAAACATAGAAAAGGGGAGTTTCGAGTGGTGATTAAATACTTGTATTTATATTAAAAGTGTTTAGAGTTAAAAAATTTCTATAAAACAATTTGTTTTTCCACATTTTTCTAAGCACTTTATTGAACGACCCACGTATAAAGAATTTGGTAAAATCTAAATGTTGATTTTCTTTTTTATTTTCTTACTGATTTATGTATAGTAAAACTAAAAAAACTCGTGGTCATTTATAAAAGTTTAAAAAACATAGATATTCATATAAGGATACTATATCTTTATTATTAGGTTTACAAATAAGTTTCTGCTATCTGACGAAAGATGGCGCTACCATTAAGATTATAATTGCCCGATGGAAAAGGTTTAACAACAAATGTACACGATGAGGCTGAGGATTAAGTGAGAGAAGTTATCTTGAATGGTTACAAAAGTGGTATTAAGAACAGTAGATTTGACGTTGAAGACAAAGGACGTACCAGAAGACCAAAAGTGCACAAAGACGTTGAATTGGAAGCATTCTCCATGGAAATTCATGTCAAAAGCAACAAAAATTTGCACTCACAAAGGAAAAGGGAATTTTACATCGTTTAAAATTATTGGAAATGACATTTTTGAATTAAAACCTGCAGAAACTTATTTGTAACCCTAATAGAATCTACGATTTATTAGAACGATATTGCGGATTTTTGGTCAAAATTTCGAACAAAAAGAAGAAGAAATAATAAATATAAATGATTTATCGGTGTATCGTTATGAAATTTATGAAGGCCACTTGAAGGGGAGGCGCTGAGAATGGGGAAGAAATTGAATTGAGATTCACTGATTTTGTTATTCGTGCCCTCTAGGTACACCTGCAGTATGCAGCTCGAGATAAAGCAGCGGGAAAAAATGAAAAGACGGCGGACGTTGCAGCTGGTGCTGTTCTTGAAAGTCAGCGTGGTGATCTGGTTCGTCGCCGGCTGCGGGGTGGCCTCCCGGGCTTGGAAGATGCCTTTTCTTTGGGCCATTTTTTGCACGGGTCACTCTTTGCAGGTGATGAAGCCCACTCGACAATCCGTTTCCCAGTCGGTTTCCCTTTGCCGCGGCCCTCCCTACCGCCGACATCTGTCCCCCTATCTCCAGCTCTTTTCCTGCTCTTCAACAATTTCCTTTGAACAGAACCCGTACGAGTAGCTTTGCTCTCCAATATGTATTTTAGTATCATGCGAAAAAGCTTTCATCGTAAGCAAATCAAATCGAACTCTTTTTTTTTTCCTTTTTCTCTCCTTTTTTTTTTTTTTTTTTTTGAGGACTCCAATCGGGGTGCAT